>PVKU01007297.1:0-89729 GCA_004027475.1 Anoura caudifer
ACTTCTTCCCCCTGCTGTCCCATCTGCCCTCAGACATGGAGTCAGAGCTGCTGAGGGGGAGCCAGGCCATCATTCTTCGCTCAGCGGACCTGACAGGGCTGGAGAAGCATGT
This sequence comes from Anoura caudifer, assembly GCA_004027475.1. Classification (NCBI taxonomy): domain Eukaryota; kingdom Metazoa; phylum Chordata; class Mammalia; order Chiroptera; family Phyllostomidae; genus Anoura; species Anoura caudifer. The sequence goes on from PVKU01007297.1 coordinate 113, forward strand.
GGAGCAGATCCGCGACCACATCAATGAGCGGGTGCTCTACTACGCCACCTGCAAGTGATGCTCCAGCTGCCAGCTCCCTGGGCCCACACACCTGTCCTCTTTGCTTTGGGGGACAGACTGGTTTGGAATGCTTTCCAGCTCCTTTTATGCAGCTGAAAGCACCTCCTGGACCATGCCCCTGGTGTACAGCTAGTAAGGTTACTCTGGGCCACAGCTGAGCCTGAGCTGATGGGATGGCCACATTTGAGGGACAAGGGATGGCAGAGGTGAACCATGTCACTGTGACTAGAAGCTCTCAAGTGGAGGGAGCTTGGCTGGGCAGTGTCCTTGCTCTGCGTTCTCCATTGAGGCTGAATCCTGGACCAACACAAAACTTAACCCAAATGATATACAAGTAAAAACGCCAAATAAAAATCTTTGGAAAGGATCCTGGAGGTTCAATAGAGGGAAAATCATGTGTCTACTATTCAGTAAACCTTTAGCACTTGTTTCTGTCTCTCAAGGCCTGGTGGTGTAGGAAACATAGGCTGCCCCTCTCTGCTCAGTCCAGCTTGCTCATCACCCGGACTTGGGGAAATGGGGCCCCTCTGCCCAGGACCTGATGGATTCCATCTGGGAGGGACTAGAGGAGCCATTTCACCTTTGAACGATGATCTAGTTTCATATTTACAGATGAGGAAATAGAAATCCAGAGAAGGGAAGCAAGGTGCCCAAATTCACACAGGTTCCAGAAACAGAACTAAGACCAGAACCCATGTGTTTCGGGTTCTCAAAGAGAAGTTGTAATGGATGTGTATTTGTGTGAGTGTTTGGGGAGGTGGATATGGAAATGGCATGAGCATTTGTGTGCAGCCACAACCCAAGCACTGTGCTAGGCATTTATCAACATGAACGTTTGATTGCTATCGCTCACTTTTTGACACGGGGTGGGACACGTGGTCTGTGCTATTTGATGATGTAGGCAGCACTGTTGTCCTCATCCAACAAGTGAGGAGACCAAAGTGGCCCAAAAGGTTACATGACATCCCCCAGGTCACCGGTGTGGCAGGGCAGGGCTAGGCCTCAACTTCATTCTCATCTAATACAGTCAGTAGGAGAATGGATGCTGGAGCTGGACCACCTGGGCTCCAAGGGGTCATGCGAGGAGTAAATGGGTCAGAATGTGTCACTCGTCCCTGGGTGCCTGGTGTTCCACGTGCGCCCTTCCATGTTTGCTAGATTCTACCTGGCCTCGAGTTCTCCATGCACTTTCCACTCTACACATGCTCACAAGTCCCTGAGCTGCTTCTGACCGTGAGAAGAACCAAGTGAAGCCTCATAGAGAAAAATATGTCCATTTTATTGAGCACGACACTGAGCATGAAGCTGGAGTGAGAGGTCAGGTGGCAAGAAAACTGGGGAGGAGCAAGAATGATGCCCCTGACTTTTAGGAAGAGAGAGGGGAGCAGAGGCAGGATTAGAATTACTGCTGAAATGAAAACAGTCAGCTCCCAAGTTTTACTTATTGGGGTGTGTGGAGGGCATCTGGCCAGGATACTAACTCCTTACAGTACTTAATCTCGGATTTCTAACGTTTTCTTCTGGGAAGGTGTGGCACTGCCTTTGGACAGGAGCACAGTGGGAGGAGGCTCAGAAGTGGGCCAGGGTAGGCTGGGGCGGGGGGGGGGGGGACTCGGTACAGTTTGGAGCTAACCCTGGAGTTAAGGATTCAAATTTTGAGAGCTCACAGGTGGATCGTGGAGCTGCCTGTCATTCATGCAGATGGGCAGGTGACTACACTGATGGGCCAGTCCATTCTGGCTATGAGGACGGAGGCCTGAAAGGCGGGAGTGAGTATGTGCTGAGCAAGGAGTCTGGGCCGATGCTCCTTATGGCTTTGCTCTGAAGGTGACACAGCCTGGCCAGCCTGTTAAGCTTTTCACAACGAACAACACAGACCTGGGGAAGAGCTATCTAGGCACACTGCACAGACCACGGCACATAGGGTGTGGGGCGCAGAGCAGGCAGGTCAGGGAGACCTGGAGGCCAGCAGACGCCACTCCTCCTGCCTGCAGCTTCTGAGAGACCTGTGCCCCTGGAAGCTCATGCCGGGGCCTTTGGTGAGGGTCTGCCCCAGGTGGGAGCAGTTGGCTGCTTCTGATCAGAGACTGTCCCGCCAGGCCCTGCTCCGCTTGCTCCCCTTCCTCCTGCTGCACAGTAGACCCCAGGTTCCGAAGGGCAGAGACGAGCTAACAGTTTCTCCTGCAGAGGAAAGGGCTTCAGGGTGGGGTGGGGCTGCCCCCTCTGGCACCCCTCTGACCCCATCATTCAGACCCTGGGTGGGGCTTTTCTTCTGGGACAGAAGCTCCCCCACCAGGTTCCCACCCTGGCCCTCTTGTCTCTAGTCCCCTCACCTGAAAATTGCAGTGACACAGGCATGGCCCCAGAGATCACATAATGAGACAGACTCCAGTCTGCCCCGCTCGGCAGTGGGAGCTGCCACTGGCTTTGACTGGCACCATGACCTCGGATTTGAAGTTCCTGGAAAGGAAACGCAGCAGCAGGCTGTGACGTATTTGAGGAAGGAAGAAGAGCCCAGATCATTTTCGGCCCTTCCTTTATGAGGTCCAGAAAGTATAAGCACTTGCAGAAAAGACACACAAGACAAACAAACCCCTTTGCATCCCCCAAAACACGGAGGCCCTGGACACTCAAGGAATCTACCGTTCACCATTCCCATGTACCCCGTTTTCTGCAGGCATTTATCATTCCTGCTGCTTCACTAAACTTTTACAGTACCTCTGTGAGGCAGCCTGAGCAGGTACATATAATTCAATTAACTCCTTTTACAGATGAGCAAAATGGAAAGAATTTAACTGGTGGCCAACCACCACACAGCTAGTGGGTGGTAAGGACAGCATTTCCCTTGGCCCCTGATACAGAGCTCTTCCAGCCCTCTGGGGCTTCCTCAAGTGGGAAACATCTTTTGGTCAATTCATTTTAGCTTGTTGTCTGAGTTCTTTCAGAACCTGGCTGAGCAGGGCTGGGCCTCTGTCTTTGAGGGAAAGTACGTACTGTTTTTTGTTGGCCTTTTTGAGGAGCGTGGGCTCAGAGCAGTAGCAGGACTTCCCTTTGCCCCCGATGCTCAGGCAGCTGGAGCAGCAGCCACAGGGCCCAATGCCCAGGGGCCCCTGCTGCATGGGCACCAGACTGCTGCTGATGCGGAGGGAGCCATTGACCAGGCAGTTGAGGGACTTGGGGCCTGGGGCGGTAGGCCGGGGGCCGTGCTGGCAGGGTAGCCGGGTCAGGGCAGGGAGTGCTGCCCTCTGGTCCAGGGCGGGGGCCTCGGTGATGGTGATCTCAGGGGAGCTGGGTCTTGAAGCTTCTGAGGCTTGATTGACAGGAGGCCTGTTCTCCACCTCTGGGCGGATGCCTGGACTGTGCAAGTTCATGTGCAGCTTCCTCATGTGGTGCACCACGGCTGCTGCATTGAAGGCTTGCTAAGGAGACACAGCACCAGCCTTGGCCATTTCCACTTTCAGAGGGTCACAGAGCTCAAGCTTTCCCTCTGCCCTGTGGCCTCTTGAAACCAAGGTGCCGGCTTTTCCTTCCAGAGGGGGTCCAGGGAATGCCAGTGTCTGCTGGGAAGCCCCAAGGAAAGCCCCTCCATCATCCCCTACCCCAGCCCAACCTGCAGGGCCCCAGAACAGCCTGGTACCTCCTGGAGAGGACAACTTACCCTCCATTTGCTTTTGGCAAAGTTCTTCTGGATCTGAAGGCTGACTGATGGGTAGATGTCCCGGTGGAGGGCTGTGTTTCCATTAATCCTGTGAATGCAGAGGTGATACCTGGATAGTGGTTGGCTATGGGATTCAACCAGGAGTTGGGGAAGGGACTGTGCAGATAGGTCCAGGTTAAGCCAAATGGAGTGCCCAAGGAGAAGGGAGGCCACAGTAGGAAAGGCTGGAACCAGAGCTCCTCTGTCCCCCTGGGAAGGTCACCAGGGGCCTATGCTTTGGCAAAACCAAAAGCTTGCTTTAGAGCAGGATCAGCAGACTCTGGTGTGTAGGCCAAATCTGCCTGTTGCCTGCTTTTGTAAGTAAGGTCTTCCTGGGACACCCCTGTTCATTCAGGTATGGGCTGTGGCTGCTTTCGTGCTACACAGACAGATTGACTGGTTCCCATGGAGGCGGTATGGCCAACAGAGCCTAAAATATTTACTATCTGGCTTAAAAAAAATTACTGAGTGTCAGAAGGCACATGGTTTGTCATTATCTGTTAGCTCAGAACTTTGCTCAGAACCCTCCTCCTGGAAGCCTTCTTCAATGAGTCCACCCAGGATAGGTTACCCTTTTGTGTCCCCTCAGCCCCTTAGTCACTTGTCTCTAAGTGTTCCTCAGACACTTGCCACATGCACAGTACTTGCTAGGTACTAAGGAGCCCAGAGAAGTATCATAGCAGATGGGGTCCTGATCCCTAGGGCTTACAGTGTAGGGATGGAGCCTTGCTTCATGCCGTGAACTGGAGTAATTCATGGTAAGCTCTGCAATGGATAGTGAGTGTTGGGGAGGCCTGCCTGGACTGCGGGAGTCAAGGCTTCAGGAAAGGGCAGAGACTATTCTGGATCCTGAAAGACGCTGCATACAAGGCAAGAGGAGGATATTCTAGGTGGTGAAAATACCATAACCCAAGGTGTAATTGGAAAGAGTTTGGTATATGGGGTAGGGGAAGGCAGGGAGAGGAGTACAGCACTTAGGCATTTCTGGAACAGAGAAGGTGTGTTGGGAATCCTGGGGAATAAAGTTGGAGGTCAGGCCACATTAGGGAATACCTGGAAAGACAAAGGATTCTGGGCTTGCTGCGGTAGGAAATAGGGAGCTATTGTAAATTCTTGAGCAGGCAGGGAGCAAGAAAAAAGGAAGGGTTTCAGGACTTTACTTACCTACTTTATGAATTATGATTTTCTCGGATCACCTCATATGGAACAGGTTTTGACCCCAAAGAGAGTAAAATGATTCTCTTAACAACAGGGCAGAGCTGCCTGTGCCTGGGTGCCTCTTGAGTAACGAGTACTGAGTATTCTCCGGTGCTGATGACGGTGCCCCGCTGCCTCTGCCTTCTGCACTTGACCAGGTGACCCAGTTGCCACCCCTGGGTCAGAACCCACTTAGTTAAATGCTGTTTGCATCTCTAGCTGAGCTAGGTGAACACTTCTATGCTCTGCGGATGCCACAAGAGTAAACAGCTTAGGGCAAGCAGACTCCAGGCAAACGCATCTTGTGAACAGGTCAGCGTGACATTTGGGGAGCTGCTGGCTGGGGCTGGGAGCCACCCCATCTCTCACTCACCAGGGGTGCCTCAAGGCCTTCTCACAGGTGTACCGCTCATTTGGGTCCTTCTCCAGCAAGTGGCAAATAAAATCCTTGGCTAAGAGGAGCAATCAAAGACACAGCAGCTTAGGACCAGATTTCATGACTGATGGAAATTCACTTCCAGGCTGGTGGGCGGCAGTGAATACATCTTTTAGCTAATCTTCCAAAGAAGCAATTTAAAGAGTCTTAAAAAGAGAAAAAAGAAATCCAAACCACCTAACAACAACCCACCATAAAGAACTAAAGAGAGGCTCTGCTCAGTGTCACCCACATAGCATTGCACATATATCTCTCATCACGAGGCACCAACGTGCCTGCAAGCCACGCGGATGTACACTTGCCCCATTCAGGGGCCTGCACCTGCACATGGGCACACATGTGACTGCTGGCTTTCTCCAGCTCTGATCTCTACTTAAGAGGCCCAATAACATGCAACAATTGTCTGCCCACACTCAGAGGCATGGCATGGTCTTGGTCTTGTGTAAAAGGCAAAACTTGGCCTTGGTTTTGCCACTTCTGCTGGAAGATTCCCCGCTGTCTGGCTCTGCCCTCCTGGTCCCTCAGCTGAACTACCTCCCCTGCTTTCACCAGGCAGACTGTGGTTCTGTCTCTAGGAAAACAAAAGCATGAACCTTAGATGCGAATAATTTATTTGGCCTCTGAACCACATGAAGATTTCTCTGCTCTCCTTGGCAGCTTGTTGTCTGTAAGGTTCCCCAGGGACTTTCAAGAGCCAGGACTGTCATCCTTTGTTAAGCTCTTTTCTCTTGGCAGCCTCTGCCTGGAGCCTGTTGTCTTGTCCTTCACACCCACTGGCCTTACCTGACTCAGAAATGTCATCCCAGAATGGGGACTCAAACTCAAAGTAGCCCTCCTTGATCTTCTCAAAGAGCTTAGACTCAGTTTCTTCGTAGAAAGGAGGATACCCACACAACCTGCAGTGGAACAGGAAGGGCCGTGATGCTGACCGACCCCTCCCTAGGCCAGCCCCTCCCTCTGCCCAGCCTCTGCCCTCTGCCCAGCCCCCCACAGGGTCCACAGGCAGGCAGCAAAGGTCCCCCACCAGCAGTATGGCCAGGATGTGGATCTGCCTCTGATTCACAAACAGTGCAGGTCCCATCAAGTGTTAATGTGGGAGCCAAAGCTTGGAACAGGCAGCCTTGGATGGCCTCTTTGGACATTATTCTCCCAAGCCCTCTCCCTGTACTTCTCCTGACTCTTAGATATGTATAAAATATTTTTACGAAGGGTGGTAGAATGGCCACTTGAGCATAAGTTTCATGAGGAATTTTTGAAGGCTATTTTGTTCTTTATTTAGTACCTAAACTAGTGATTGGCACAGGGTAGATTTGTTGAGTGAGTGAATGAATGAGAGTAGTTATTTGACATAAGTTAAGGAAATAGAGAACTGAATTAACAAAAAGTGGTAAATAACTAACAGTAGATTGTTTTTTTCTAAGAGCAGAGTTTGCTATAGAGGAGGAGGAATGGGAGGGAAGGGGTGATGAGCAGATTTGAAAAGGAGAGCCCGAGAAGATGTGGAGAGGAGCGAGGACCAGGTTCATTCAGGCCATTGTTTGGTCTCAAAATGACATCACCAGGAGAAAAATCTGAGATGTGAACATTGTGCCTGCTTGGCCTCCAAGTTTTGCTAGGCCTCTCCCCTTTTCACTGCTCATTCCACAGAGGGGGACTCAGCACATGCAGTAAGTAAATGGGGTGGGGGTGCAGGAGGACAAACTACCATGTGGCTGGACAGTGGGTTCATGTTGAGCTCTGTTTTTATAACCTGGTGGAGATCAGGACAGGTGGAGCTGTGTGCATGAGTGTGTGTGCATGTGCGTGTGTGTGCACATGTGTACATACACATGCTTGGGAGGTGGATGCTGCTTGAGGAGCTGAGACAGGGGAGGGAAGAAGAAAGGGTGAGCAGGTTCGGAGATTTTCCAGGCACTGAGCCAAGGACATCTTCTACTCACAATATATAAGTGATGACACCAATGGACCAACAATCCACAGCCTTGCTGTAAGGTTTCTGGGCCAATACTTCTGGAGCTGCAAACCAAAGGCAGAGTCAGGGCTGGGGCAAGATGAGGGGGCTGTGGGTTGGGGGCTGAAGGTCGGGAAGAGGCTCAGAGGAGAGGACTTATAGTGGTTCTGGGACGATGTTGCTTCTGTAAGTCTGAACACTCCCCTCGGGCAGGGATTGTGTCTCTCCCATCAGACTAGAAGGTCCCATGACAGGGTCCCCGATCAGACTGGAGATCTCCAGAGCTATGTCTTGCTGAAGGCAGGTACCATGTCTCCCCACTCAGATGGGGGATCTGCTGGGTGGGGCTCTGTGTCTCCCTTCAGATGGGGAAACCTGAAAGTTAGGGACTGTCTCTTTCCCACTGGACCAGTATGTCCATGATGATGGAGACTGAGTCTTCCCTGCTAAGGGAGGAGCTCCCAGAGGGCAGGCTGTACCTGCCCCATCAGCCTCTGGTAGCTTCAAGGTCAGGGCTTAGTCTGGCCGATGAGATCACGAGATCTATGAGGGAATGAGCTATGTCTTCCACTGACTGGGAGCTCTGGGGCAGTGGAGAACTGTCTTCAGTATTTATCACAGATGCCAGGGCTTTGTGCCTAGTGGGACCAAACACATAATGGTAAGTGACCAACCTCTCCGTTGGGGAGAGAACTGATTCCCTCTATTGAGTGAGGATTCTACTTCCCACTTCCTACCCCTAACCCAGTGAGGGCTGGCTAAGAGGGGAGGGGCAGGAGTGGATGCTCTGAGTCTCGGTTTTCTCCCCCATGGATCTCAGGAATACTCTCAGTGGGGATCTTGCCTGCCCTTACTTTGTAAGGGCCTCTGGTAGCTTCCTGTTTAGGCAGGGGATCCCACCTCTGCCAATTTCCTAGGGTGTATATTTGGGAGGCCCATGTCTGGGTTCCTTGGATTCAAACTCAGCACTATGCTGCCAGGATAGCAACAATTGTGGGGGGGCTGAGGTTTCCTCTTGAGTGGGGAAAGGACAGGAGGGCTAGTGGTCAACCACTCAGTGGTCTAATGGTGTCTGGGTTTGTGATCTTGTCTTTTCCCCTCATCTCCCTGGAAGAACAAATGCAAGATGTCTGTCTGTAAAAGTGAGAAGCAAAATATAAGCCTGGTCTGTGGGAAGGACTCAGGGGCAGGCCGTCTTTAAGATGTAGGATTTGGGAGCAATAGGGGTAGTTTCAGAGATCAATGGATTGGCTGGCTCTGAACCTCATAAGTGAATCCTCTACTTGGATCATCCTTGAAATTGAACCCTGTTTCCTCACAACTGTGAGTAACATCCTGCTCTGTGAATAACATCCATGTGGTCAAATGTAGCCAACTGGTCAACCTTCCTCCTGTTCCCAGACTCACCAACATAGCCTGGGGTCCCACAGGCAGTGGACATGACTCCACTCTGTTCCATCTTGGACAGACCAAAATCTGTGATCATGATCTTAGAATTCTCTTCAGGAGTGAGGTACAGCAGGTTTTCAGGCTGTGGGGGGAGGGAACTATCACTTAGTATAGGATACAATCACCTGAAACACATACCTCTTTCCTCCCCCTGACATATAATTTCTTAGGAAGCTTTGCCCTGGGATCCTGACTTCAAGGCCAGGCTTATCTCTCTCCCACTCTTCCCTCCTGCCTTCTTCCTGCACCCTCAACTCCTGTACCCCAGCATTCTGTATTATGACCTTGACTTGGCTTAGTTTTATACACGTTAATGTACTAATATCTCCTTCCTCTCACTCCCAGATACCCTAAGACTGTTTTGAAGGAATTAACCCTTCGTTACCTGTCTCTGGCCTCTCTAAAGTCTGTACCTGCCTGGTGCAATGTTGACCCTCAGTAAGTATTTGTCACATTTGTGTTTGACTGTGGCTCTGTCCAAGAAACCTGTGGATTATCTTGGTATCCAAATATGGTGAAGCCTAGTGGAAAGTTCAGGAAAAGGCTGAGGTACAACTGAACAATGATTGTTTGTTCATCCAAGATTTGCTCAGTCTAAGGGCAGAAAGGGCCAGGGGAGGGAGCTAGCCCAGTCCTCTCATTTTACAGAGCTCAGACTGCCCCTGACCCCTGCAGCTTCCTAAAGGACCACTCTCTATCTTCTCCTGCCAAGCGAGGGCTCCCATCCCGGCACCTTTAAGTCTCTGTGGACGATGCCGATCTCATGGAGGTACTTCACAGCTGACAAGACCTGCTGGATCACCAGGCTGGCGTCCTTCTCTGTGTACACACCCCGCTCCAGGATCCGGTCAAAGAGCTCCCCACCAGAAACCCTGTGGGCACAGGGGCAGAGGCAGGTCTTTGTTTCAGGTTGAAGGCATGTGAATGTAGCCATGGGGACATCTGCCTGGCAGAACAGACAGGCACATGTGGGCTATGCAGGGGGGACTAGTCACTTCTGTCTCAGAAGACCTCCTTCGGGTCCCTGGAATGACATCCCTAGGAAGTCATTTCTTTTTGGGCCAACCATTGCCCTCTGCCTGGAAACATACTTTAAAATGTAAAATGCCCTGGTTAGGGTTTCACAAGAAGCCAATAATTCCTTCCTGTGGGCACATTGCTTGTCTGCCTTCTTCCCTGGCCTAGGACCCAGGAAGAAAGAAATGGTGAAGGGGGAAGTGAAACTGAAACCCAGCCCAGAGAAGGTGTGCACACGAGAATTCCGCAGGTATGTCGGGAACTCTTTTTTTCATTTTGGAAAATTGGGTTACCTAAAGGTGAAATTATGGGGTGGAGTTGTAGTGGTAGCTTGAGGCTCACGTGGTATGGTATCTTAGGATTTGGGGGGCCTTAAGATCAAGTCTGACCCCCACCTCTTGAATACCATCTACACCATTTTTGCCAAGTCTTACAGTAAGTCCTGGGGCACATCGGTGGCAGAGAACTCACCACCTCCTAAGACAGGCTGTTTTGTCTTTTGTCACCTTAATATTTCTATCTGTATCAGGAAACCTGACTCCCTGTAGTTTCTACCAACAGACATCAATTCTACAACTGGGCCCATTGGGGGAACCCAGATCAAAACTAACATTCTTTTGCCCTAGCTGGTGTGGATCAGTGGATTGAGCACCGGCCTGTGAACTAAAGGGTCACTGGTTCAATCCCCAGTCAGGGCATATACATGGATTGCAGGCCAGGTCCCTAGTTGGGGACGTGTGAGAGGCAACCACACATTGGTGTTTCTCTCCCTCTCTTTCTCCCTCCCTTCCCCTCTCTGAAAATAAATAAATAAAATCTTTTAAAAAAACTTAAAAAAATAACATTCTTTCATATGAATCTTTTCACGTATGTGCTGATGGATGGTGAAATGCTCTTCTGAGGCCTTCTCTGGGATGAATACCCCTGGCTACTTTATGTACAAGCCAGGGGTTTCAATCCCCTTCCCACTGTCCCATGGGTGTGGATATTCATGCATGGCAGGACCATGCCTACCAAGGGAGTCAAAATTCTCACATTGAAATGCACAACATCCTATTCCTTTTGGTTCTGTCCTGAGCTCTGGGCTCTCCTATAGGAGCTGGGGGTCCATGAGAAAGAGACTCTTTGTCCAGAACTATGAATTCCTGACTAGGATCCTGGGTCCTGGAGCTGGGAGGCTTGGTTGTTCTTCAGTGACTTTGGAACCCGCCCACCTTCCCACCTCCACTTCATCTTCTGAATTGCTGGCTGCTAATCCTGTTGAACTGGCTTCATTAAGGTGCCACGTGGTTCCTGCTCACTTGTCAGTGATGCTCTGGGTCTTCCTCCAACTTACTCCCTTGACAGCTTGCTACTGCTATTCACTGGGCCCCAGGTGAACCCAGCAGTTAATAGGCTGCTGAGGCCAAAGTTAGCTCATTACAGTTTCCGAAGAATTAGCCTGTCAGTCAAAACCACTGTATCCCGCTATGCTGTGACTGCAGAGTGATGGGTGTATGTGAGTGTGTGCTTCTGCGCACTTTATCAATAGTGTGTCTCTGAGCCCAACGCTGAGTCCTCACCAGTGCTGACCAACCTACGGCAGTCCCTCTCAGGCAGGTCTCTTCTTTGGATGTGACAGTGACAGGGAGACCTTTCTAATGAGGCAACATTTCAGCCCTGCACACGGACACACTCACAGTCACAGCCTGTGTCTAACTTTGGTGACTCCCTTTCGAGAAACTCTTTCTTTGTACTGAATTAAAATCTATCTACACATGGCTGGTACTCCCATAGTGATTTTACCCTGGAGTGATAGTCAACCTTTTAATATCCAGTTTGATGACCACGACTGGTCAAAATGGGCTCAAGCCACGGTGCCAGAGAAGGGTTCGGGAGGTGCCTGCTATGCCAGGCATGACCCTTGCAGTTGCAGGGCTGTGGGGAGTTCCAGCCAGTCTGAGGGGAGGGGCTGGGGCAGGAGGGAGGATGGGTGGGTTGGGGTCTTAGCTACTTGCTGACTGGTAGGAAATATTTTAACAATTGGTAACACTGTACTGGCATGAACTGATAATCAACCCTGGTTTTATCCCTCTGTCCACATATAACATGTCCATGCCCAGAGGCAGATTGAACCTAAAAGGACCCTTGGCATTTCAAATCCTCTTGAACTAATTCTTGATTTTGTCTTTTAATCATCACCCTTCCCTCACCACCAGTTAGCTTCCTCTAGGCCTCCGTGGCCCCATGGGACATCGGTGGAGGAAGTGGGTCACCTGCCACTTACAGCTGCATGACCAGGTAGTAGTGCGTGGTGCTCTCATAGATGTCCTCCAGGGTCACGATGTTCTCATGCTTGATCCTGGGGGAAAGCAAGAGTCATGGTGAAAGGCACATGGTTTAGGTCGTCCAGATAAAGTATGCAGACCCAGCCCAAATGGACTCTTGTTTCTATTAGAAACTTTTGAGGATAATATTTAGGAAGTCAGGGTCCCTATGAAGCCTTCCAAAAACATAGGCAGTCACAAAAAAAACCAGAGAAAAGATCCTGAGGGTGAGATCTTTTCAGTCCATAATTTTAAATGGATAATTGATCATTCTGCTTCAGGGAACAAAGGTGTCATTGTTGCCTTAGGAATCTCTTCCAACTTTATCAAAAGAGAAAGTTAAAAGACCCAAGGGAACATTGAGGGAACATTGACCACTAGGTTAGTCTACAATGTGCATATCCAGGTCTCTTTCAGAAACATCACAAGAAGAAAGGCTTCTCATGGGTAACCATGCAGGCAGTGTTGCAAAATTATTGTTCTAGGATATTGTGAGAAGACAGATGCTCATTTGTGGGAGAGGCAGTTCCATGGGATGCCTTAGATCAGTGATTCTCAGTCAGGGGGCTGTTTTGTCCCTCAGGGGACATTTGGCAACATCTAGAGACATTTTTGATTGTCTTGACTGGGGATGGGAGAGATGCTACAGGCATTTAGTGGGTAGAGGTGGGAACGCTGCCAAACATTCTACAATGCATAGGAAAGCCCCCAGTACAACAAAGAATTGTCTGTTTTAAAATGTCAATAGTTCTGAGGTCAAGAAACTCTGTCCTAGATGACCTGTGTCTGGGATTACTCAGAGGATGAGGCAAGTAGAATAATCACATTAGCTGAGAGGCCTTCCAATCAGCAGTCCTGTGCATGGCTGTCTATGAGGAAAATATCTAGGAAGTTTTACTCATGGCTGTGTACCACAGGGGTTAAGAACTTAGATGCTAAGTCAGTTGGGTCTGAGGTCAGATCTAGTTCAGGCATTTATTAACTGAATAACACTGGCTGGCTCACTCAGATCTTCTACGGCTCACTTTCCTTGTCTTCAAAGTACATCCCTCTCATAGGGTTAGGATTAAAAAAGTCAGGATTAAAAAAGAAATGCATATCAATGGCTTAGTAAGTGCCTGGGGAATAGCAGACACACAGTTAATAGTAACTATCATCTTTAAGACATTTCTAAAAATATAGATCTCTTGCAGCAGTGACCTGATGGATTCAATCATACATATAAGCTGACAAAGCTAACATTAGTTTGTTGATGGTTCACACACTGAAAAATGTTTACTGAGCTGTTTATTTCTCTGTGTTATCAGGCACTGATGATACAATGTGATGGTAAGAAAGATCAAGACAGTCCTTGCTTTCGGTGAGTCCAGAGTCTCTCTCTGCTTTCATCTCCCTGGAGCCCAGACATATATCTCCAACATCCTACCAGACAGCTTCATGTAGAGATATTCACCATTCAACATACCAATCAATTTCTTTCTATTTCCTCCAAACCTACATATCTTTTTTGTTTTCTATCCCAAGTGATGATAGTATTGTCCCCTTAATCCCTCAATCTCAGAATCATTTTTAATGCTTTTCTCTTTTGTACTCTTACCAACCAACCCCAAACCCAATCACTTCTTTGTCTAAAATGCTTCCTAAACCCAGTCTTCTTGCCACCACATGATCCTGCCACTACTGAGCTTGCATCCACATCCCTCACCTAGATATGGAGAAAGTCTCCCGTTCTCTAGGCGGGCATCCTCCAATCCATCCTTCACCATGCTTAAGAGGGGTGGCTCTACTACATGAATCTCATTATGTGACTCCTCACTTAAAATCCTTTGCCCACAGAATAAACAGCCAAGACCCTGTATAATCAGGTCCCACTTGGCCATTTCAGTTTCATCTCCTTTCCCTTAACAGTGTTCACTATGAGTTCAGAGGCTTCCAACACTAAGTCTTCCCTAACATCCCTTGCACTGCCACGATTCTACGTTAAAGCTTATCCTATTCTTGGTCTGAATTCCCTTTCTGCATTGTCCCACCTGCCTCCACACAATTCCACTCGTTCAAGTTCCCTCTTCTTTGGAAATTCATAATCATAAAAAAACACATGTACGCAAAATGAATCCCTATCTCCTTCAAACTCTGCCTTCTGTTAGTATGGTGCACATCTAATGGGAATAGAGTTTGTTTTGAGTTCCTCTGTCTCTGCCCAGAAAATGTGAGTGCTTGAGGGTAAGGAATTTTGTTGGCTTCCTCCCTGTGCTTCTGATGCCTACTATACTTTTGGTACCAAAGGTGCCCCACAAGGGTTTGTTGTACGAGTCCTGCTATAAATACCAGGATTTGTTCGTGTAGCATCCATCACGATGCTTGGGTGCTAACCCTGCATTTGATTTGGAACAAATTGAGGTTAATTTCCAAGTCTTAGGCCTCATCCTTAATTATTGATTCTTCAAGGGGTTGGCTCTCAATTGATTTTTGTTCCTTTGAGATAATTACCCTTTGGTCTATGTGCACAAACCAGTTCTGCTACCACTTGTTTCACTAGTCAATCTGCTGGGAAAAAAAAAAATCAGCTAAGACAGCTGTCTGGCTAAACATAGCTGAGTAATCAAGTGACCCATTAGCCCAGTCAAAGGGAGGAAGCCTTTTCATGCCCTTTGGTGTGAAAATTCCAGTCCCAGTCCTTCCCGAAGGTAGCCTGTGAAGGAAATGTGGGAGACCCGAGTTGTACTCCACCAACCCTAAGGCCCACTCACTTTTTCAGCACAGCGATCTCGTTCTCCAGGCTGCTGTCCCGGAAGGCTGGGGACTTCTTGATGCACTTCAGGGCGAAGAGCTTCCCAGTCATCCTTTGCTTCACCAGGAAAACTTCTGAAAAAGCTCCTCTGTGTAGAAGATACCAGGACATAAAAATTAGTACTGGCTGGCTAGAGAACATGTGGAAGTAAAATCAAAGGGTCAATGAGGGAAGATGTGGCTGGTAAGTAGTTTCCATTGTCACTGTGGGCGCCTGATGATCCAGCGTGCCAGTCCTTTCTTTCATGCACCACGTGGGAGAGAAAAAAATTCCACTACAGACTTAGGGACTGGGTGGTGCTACTTCCTGGATCTTTAGTTTGGGAGGGACTCCCAGAGACTCTGCTTTGCTATGGAGAGATTTCTTCACTTGGCAAACCCATTGAAGAGAGGTCACTGCAGAATCAATTTACTTTGCCTCTCTCAAAATAGCACAGGGTGGCACACCGGAGTGGCAGTTGGAGGTCTCACTGGGGCACAGGGCTCAGACACAGTGGGAGAAAAGACTCCTCTATCCATTGTAGATGGTGGTAATGACCCTGAACCAATGATCAGAGGCGGGGGGCTGATCATCCTCTCATTCAGTAGCATCTGTGAGAGTGGAAGACAGAACCTGGCAGCTCTGGGCAGGCTTCTGAAGACAGAGAGGATGGAACCCAATAGCAGCACAGTGTGGGATTCCAAATTACAGGCTTCTTGGTTTGAAGGGGGTCCTCTGGAGACCAGACCATCAGAGCAGCACTTAGCTAGTGGAGGATGCTGGAGACTGATTGTCCACGTTAGAACCTCAGCTTTTTAGGTGGCAAGTCACTTAACTGCTGTGTAACCAGTTTCTTTATCTGAAAAGTGTGAATATCGATAGTATCTGATTCATACGGTTGTTTACAAGATTAAATGAGTTAATAATGAAAGTGCTTAAAAGAATTCCTGACATCCATTAAACCACATGTGTTAGTTATTATTATTATTATTATTATTATTATTTGAATACCATTAGGGAGGACACCTGGTAGTAACAAGAGGAAATAAAGTTTAAGTGAGGAAACAGCTGAGTCATCCTCACTGCCGTGTGGGTTCCAGAATGAAGGCCCAATTGCAGTCAAGCTGGTGGAAGGACTTTGAGAACCCACATTAGAAAATATTCAGTGTTTCCTGTGTCTGAGTTTCCTGTTTCCCCAGCTGCGCTGGGAATGGAGTTAATCAGAGCCTTCAGAGCTTGTCTAGTCATTCATCCGGTCACTTCTTCCTTTCATCAGGACTTACTGAGCACCTACTGAGTCTCAGATGCTGGAGGGGAAAAGTACATTTCAGCACTTAAGGTGCCTGTAGACTACTGAAGAACACAGGCAAGTAAACAATATTTAATTTGAAAAATATTATCCAACATTCAGTGAATGCTTGTTGTGCTGACAGAACCTCTCTGTGTTAGGCACGGGGGATAGTTTTGGGTGAGCTTAGAACCTAGTGTGAGAGAGGCACATGCAGAGAAGCAGTAGGAGTCCCAAGATCACAGAAAATGCAGGCTCAGGACATTCGTCTGCTGTGGTTGGGCAGGCTGTGCGCTGCACAGTTCCAGCAGACGCCATTCACCTTGGAGCTGTATATTTTCTGTATATTTTCATATGGTAGCTATTCCAACATCCCCCCCCCCCCCTGCCCCCGGCAGCCTGCAGGTTAGAGAAAAGGGCAATTGTCCTAACATGTACGATGGGACCACTGGGGATGTCTGGGGAGGACACACTTCATGGCTGTCTGATGTAAGAACACCGGAGCTCAGCTTAAAGGAATGAATGAAAGTTAGTTCAGTGGGAAAAACACAAACAGACTTGAAAGTGATGTTTCAGGTGGGGTTGGGGAAGAAGCATGAGAAAAAGCATGGAGGTGCGGACCAGCAAGTAGGGCTGAGACTCCACTTTCCTTAACCTGTAAAACGAGGGAGTTGAACCACGTGGGCTTAATGATTCCTTCCAGCTGTGACATTTTAGGATCCACTTTAAGTTCTTCTTTCACCTTTAGCTTTACAACCACACGTGAATAATCCCCTGATTTCAAAGCTGACACCCACTCTGGGTCCTCTTGTGGAATGGAATCAAATTAAGGTTTTCCTGGGGTACCACCCACATCAAGGTGTATGTCAGTGGCACATGTTGTGGCAATTTGAAACAATGTCACTGCTCTTCTGCCTCGGCTGCTTTCTGCTGTGTGTGTGTGTGAGGGCTGTGCATGGCAGAGACGGAGAAGAGCGGTTAGGAGACTTAATTGTGCCATCTGTCAGTTCGGGGAGCAGAGAGCTAGTTTTGAGCAGCCAAGGTTGTTCAGGTCAGGAGGCAAGACAGGAAGAGCTTTCAGAGCCAGGAGTGATTGCTTCAACAGAACTCAGTTTGCATTTCCTGCTCTGAATAGCTTTCTACTCTTGCTGGGATGTGGGTGGCAGGGTGAGGGCAGGGACCAAAAAGAAAAATCTCTTCCTGGTCTGTGAAAGGAGGGGCCTGGAACTTGGGTGATACACTTCCTGCTATGGACTACCTTGGCCCAGTGTCCTAGGGCCCTGGAATTGTGGGTGGTGTCTGGACAGATTTAACAAAAGCCTATTCTCCCTGGTGGGTTGTTGCAGAGGAGCTGAGGACTAGAGGGAACAGGCTTTGTCTCGGGATTCTGGTGCATCCTGAATGGGGCCCCTGCTCTGCCACGCGGCTGCCCTCTCACCGCACCTCACGAGGGTCAGTTGTGGGGTCTGCAGCCCGGGGTTGCCTGTCCCCGTCCTGAGCACCACAGATGGGCCTCCTCTGCAGCTTCTCCTCAGCCCTGACTGCTGCAACAGTGACTCGACCCTGCCTGTCCTCTTGGTTTCCCCAAATCAGTGTGGGGCTGGATACAGTAGAGCTACTGGAAGCACTTAAAATATAGATTCCTGGCTGCTGGGTCCTAGCTTCCCAAATCCCAATTCAGTAGACCTGGGGCCAGGAATCTATATTTTTCAAGAAATTATCTAGGCTAAAATAATAGGAAATTATTATTTTTTAGTGTGAAAATGATACTGTGGATATAAAAGAAAATGCCTTTATTCTTAGGAGATGCAGACAGAAGCATTCAGAAGTGATATGTAATGATGTTTGCAACTAGTTTACAAATTGTTTCATGAGTGTGTGTATAAAACAAATACAGTGAAGTGTTAACAACTGTTGAACTTAGGAGGTGGGTATGTTTGTGTTGATTGTACTATTATTTCCCTGTTTCTTTACTTAAACATCTTCACAGTTAACAGAGGGATAAGTGCCCTGGTGGCTCCGGTGGCTTCACTGGGCTCCAGGATGGCAGTGTGTGTGTCTTCTGACAGTCCGACAGCACAAGTCTGAGCCGACGGTGAACAGGCTTCTGCCAATCCAGGCTTCCTTCTCCCCCCTCCTCTTGAGTTTTGGGCAAACCATTTCTGATTCACTCATGAGTCTTGTCCCTCTCTCTTTTGCCAATACTCCCTCCCTAGCCACTCCCATCTTGGCAAAGGGCCTTGATGAAGAGCCAGTGCTCTGGTGAGCAGCACCATGCCTGGGACCCTTCTGTGACACGGAGCCTGACTCCTGCCTGGGCAAGGAGGGCCCGGAGGCCTCCTCTCAGGACCGGGTCCTCTCCGGCTACAGTGCGAGTGTGACCAGCCTTGCTGCCTGAGGCTGCTGCCTCCTAGCCAAGGCAGAGGGAGAGCTTGCTTAAATGGGCAGCCCACTAACTGCCCCTCTTTTCCCCAGGCCCCTGGCCCAATTAGCCCAGACTAATTAGCTGACCAGCTGCAGTTCAGAGGCGAGGCATGGGGGCCAGTGGCCCGGAGGTGCTGTCAGAGGCTGTGTCCTCGGCGGGAGAGGACTGAGTGCACTGAGTGTCAGCTCCAGACAGGCCAGCTCTGCTCCGCTAGCTGTGTAATCATTGCCAAGGGGCAGCACAGACATCCTGGAGGCTGGTAGGAGTTTGGGCTGCAGCGTGACTTTATTTTTCCAACAGAGCACTTAACTACGGAGCAGAGAAGACAGTGGGGCGAGGAGCTGATCCAAGTGTGTAATGCACCAGCTCTCTGAGCCTTCGAAGCACATTTTCTTCCTTCTACAGTAGACAGTGGGGCTGGCCTTTCACTGCCCAGGGAAATGAAGAAGTGGGGTGGGAAGGCCCAGAACAGTTCTAGAGTCACTGAATCTCCAGAAGTTCCAGAAAGTCTCTTTCCTCCTACCAGGAGCTCACAAGATGTGGCTCACAAGATGGGAGTAGGTGGAGAGGGGGCCAGTCCCTGGGGGAAGATCAGAAGGCAGAAGCTGGGAAAAGGGCTGAGTTTCCCTGAGGACTCTGTATTAAACTGTCCTCTGTTGTATCCCAAGGTACCTTCCCCTCCCCTCCCCCACAAGGCCCCTACTCCACCTTCCTAGTTCCCCGGGAGCTGCTGAGGTGATGCCCCTACGTATCCATCCCTTCCGACCTACAACGACTCCTTTCCAACCGCCCCCAGCGGCGCCCAGCCACTCCCATCTCTCAGCCCTGCACTCACGATCCCAGCACTTCCATGAAGATGAAGGTCTTCCTGATGTTGGTGGTCTGCTTCTTCCAGGAGCTGCAGTCCTCGTCTTCCTTTCGGCCCATCGCCTCCAGAGTTGAAGCTTCCGGGGATGCTTTGAGGAAGGGAAGAAATGGTCTGATCAGCTAATTTCTCATATGCCATGAGATAAGTTGTAAAAAGAATTGAAAATACATCCTTCAGGGAACAAGTAGAAGGCTGAAGAGCAAAACCTGGGTATTTGGCAAAAAGAAGACTATTCTCTCCGCTTGTTTCGTAAAGCACTACAACAATTTTATTGAGCATCTACTACATGCCCATTGTGCTTGCCACACACTCAAGGAGTTTGGGGTCTAGTGTGCAGAGGAAACTCTACTTTGTATATACACAGTTAAGGGCAGTAACACATACATATGTAGATTAACATGGGATCATACACCTTGAGGGGGCCTGGGCTTAGCCGAGGCATTTCCTATGTTGCCAGGTGGACCCCAAGGTGTTTATTCACGTTGCTGAGTTCCTTTTCTATTATCCCAGCTCTGCCACCTCCTCCAATCCCCAATCATTCCTAGTTCCACCTCTCTCCTACCTGTTATGGATTAAACGAATGGACACCAGATGAATGAGCATCGTGTTTCCTCTATAACTTCCAACATCTAGCACAGAACTGGGAAAAGGGTTATTCATTAAACTCTGAACTGAATCATGTCTTAACGTTGATATCAGAGTTCTGCAGTTACCACATTCATTCAGCGGTTGACAGTGAGATGTGCCGGGTGTTGGCCGTTCCAATGGACAGCACAGATGCTGGCCCTGCCCTCCTGAGGCTGGCAGGCTCGAAGAGACAGGCACCAAGCCGGTGAACTGCTGTGCGTAGTGACAAAGTGTGGGAAGACCCTGAACAAAACCCAGGCTTCGAATGGAGACAGACAGGGTGGGTCTTCTTCAGATGAAGGTTAGGGGACATCTCTCCGAGCCTGTCATATTTCAGGTGAGATCAGTTTATGGAGGCACCAGCCAAGTGTAGAGTGTGTGAAGGAGCATTTTGGTGGCAGGAATAAAGTACAAAAGTCCACAGGGGAAAGGGCCTGAGGGAGCTGAAGAGACTGTGTGGCCGGGGCAGAGTGAACTCCGCACGGCGTGGTGCGGTGGGTAGGCAGGGAGAGGCAGGCCCAGAACAGACCTGAGAAGGCCTTAGGGACTCCGTTACATATTGGATTTTCTTCTTAATGAGACTGGGAGACACTGAAGAATTTTTAGCCAGCGAGTTAAATTAGACCACTGAACTGAGGTTTTAAAGAGCTCACTCTGGCTGTTCCACGGAGAATGGAGGGGACGGGGGCAGGAGCTAATCCATGGAGAGTAGGAAGGGGGCAGAAACCTGTAAGAAAGATGGTAGTGGCTTGGACCACAGTGGTAGGGAAGGAGAGAAGTGGATGGACCCTGGGTATATTCTGGGGGCCCTGTTTTCTACGATACTAGGTGACATGTCTATGGTGGGGCGAGAGGAATCTAGACTGACTCTTGTGCTTTGGTAGAAACACCTCGGGGTAAAGGTGCCCTTTATGAGGTCCTGTTTACTAGAGAGAAGCATGCTCTTGGGGTGCGGTTGGGTGGGTTGGAAAGACTCTCTTTTCCTTTGGGTACTGTTCCCTAGCTACCCTAGTACCGCTGGACAGAGGGCACTGACTTTCTGGGGGTGGTGGGTGAGACACATGTCTGCCAGCACCCTTCTCCTGCAAACTTGTTGGACCTGACGGAGAGGGAGGAAAGCCTGTCTAATGGTGGCAATGCTTCTCCTTCCCCATTAAAAAATGTGCCAATATAATCCATGGGGTCTTCTCATAGCTTTAGAACAAAGAGATAGTTTGTGCTTCCACAATTGAGCATTACATAAAGAGCATACGTTTAGAGGTCAACCTGGGTTCAAATCCTACCTCCACTAGTTACTAGTTAAATTGCCTTAAGCAGGTTAGTAACGTCTTTGACTCCATTAACTCATCTGTAAGGTAGGGATGAAGGCCTTTCTGTTTTCAGGAAGAGTGAAGGAAATTGAGTACACAGACTTAGCGTATTGTGTCACATGTATTAAACAGCTGTAACAGAGAGAA
The DNA here is from genome assembly GCA_004027475.1 of Anoura caudifer. Taxonomy (NCBI): domain Eukaryota; kingdom Metazoa; phylum Chordata; class Mammalia; order Chiroptera; family Phyllostomidae; genus Anoura; species Anoura caudifer. The sequence goes on from PVKU01007297.1 coordinate 21,661, forward strand.
TATTTGGGGGATATTAAGCTGATGTTTTTCATTCCTGGTAGTTCCCTTCTGGAGGACTCATGTCATCAAATAGGTTCTATAGTATAGAAGGAAACCTCTTCTGCCATGAAGACATATCTGTGAATATTAGACCCTGGGAACAAGGACAATGTGACACAGATGAGGTCCTTCAGAGAGGACAGGCTTGGAAAGACTGACACTTTTGGTCCAGGTGGATCCTGGGAAGGAGATGGGGAGGCAGATGGTATAGTTGTCAGAAGCACACATCTTTGCTAACTTCCATCCAGGAATGGAGGGTGGGCTTTCAGGCCCCTGCTGGTGGGAGTCTGTACACCTAGGGGGAACTCTGGCTGTGGCCACATCTAAGAGGACAGAAAGTAATGATGGGGCAGGCCTAGGGGGAGAAAGCTGTGTGAGATGGGGTCGCATGACCTGCAGAAGCTCCCCAGGGCCTATGGGGGCACTGGAGCCAGCCTGTACCAGCTCATGCATGAGAGCTGATTGTGCACATCTCTTGTGGGCTCCACGCTTGGTGGCCTCGTGTTGTTAGTGTGCAATTGGCTGTGGTGGGAAAGAGGTGAATACTACAATCAGGACTTTTCCTCACTCTCCCCCCGCTGCCCTCCAAGAGCCAGATGTTAACATTTATCAGCTTCCCTCTGCCCATGGCCCTGGTGAGGGGAAATGTTGCTACTAGAGGGAATGTCACCTGGGGCCTAGATAAAGAGGTGACCACAATCAAGTTCTCAGATGGAAGCAAATAGCTGGGATCAGAGCCTTCAGTGGAGGGTGTCGGCATGACATCCCACGGGCCAGATGGGACTGGTCACAACTCAGAGGTCACTCGCTACTCAGCGTCTGCTGAGATCCCAGACGACTGGGATTTTAAGGTCCCTGGTAGGTCTGATGCCCCCTCTCCCATATTAAAGCCAGGTCAAGTACCTTACAACATGAAATGGCTTCTTGAACTAGAACAGGAGGAGGAAAGGTCATCTCAAGGCTGTGTTTTCCTGAAAGATACTTTATAAAGGGCTAAATGAGGCTCTTTATTAAGCCTGAGATGTTATAATGGACAAATTCAAATGTCAAGTTTCCCTTTTTTTCCCCCTTGCCTAGCAGGGTGAACCTTTATAGGAAATAAAGAATCTACATTTTCTTTGCGTTATTTTAGTATCGTGTGTAAATTTGCAACCTGGCTATATAATTATGAAAAACACATTTGATACAGCCGAGTGTAGATCTGGTGGCTTGTGCTGGTAACATCAGGCTTTTTTGTTAATTTGCTCCCTTTGGCAGGGTGGTGGCCTAGGGGGACCACAGAATTGGCCAGAGGAGGGCTCGCCCTGGACTTTGTCCGTCACAGTCTATGAGGTGGAGACAAATGGACCCTGACTGGAAGAGACTGCTTAGAGAAAGATGAAATATTACCGTAGAGGGCTATCTTTAGCTGGATACCATTCTGTAGATTTTTAGCCCTAAATCTAGCAGCTTCCACTTATCAGAGTGGTTGGCATCTAAGTTTGGACCAAAATGCTTCTTACTGTGTAGACATACTGTGGCTGAGAAGTCATGAAGAATGTGGGGCGAAGAGGTGGGCATTGAAAGGAACCAAATCACCAGGGTCAGTTTGTGCGTCTCCTTCTTTGCCTCTCTCCACTTCCATAGAACAGGGCTGCAGACGCTGCTTTTCCAGGTAGGGAGTCAATCAAAACACGCCTTTCCAGCTCTGGCCTTTGGTTGGGCCATCATCACTCCCCCTTGTGGAGCCCCGTGGAATGACGGCCTGCTCGCTCTCCAGGAGGCATCGCCACCTCATTAGTGATCTGTACTCTCTGTTCCTTCTTTCCCATCTCTCTTAAATAGCTTAAAAACATAGTATTCTTAGCCTAAGCTAAGCTATAAGAAAACATCTTTCCCGCCCACCCCTCCTCCCATACACTCAATCCTAACAATTCAGCTTTATCTTCAGAGCTACGTGGAAATGTCTGGGGCCAAATCTGAACCCCTGCTTCATCCCTGCCCCTGGTCCACCTCAGAGAAACCTCAAGGCCCTTCAGAGGAAAACAAATTCTGCAAAGGTGGAAGCTCCAATATTGCTCTCATTTGTTTCCAAAGGACTCCCCACCTCTCTCTGTCTCTGGCAATAATTTCTACTGGGCTTCAAAGCCCCACAACAGCCACTGTAGGTTCTCTGAGATTTAGAGTTGATTTCTCACATGCAGCTCAGGAGACAGCATGGATGCTGGCATTTGCGGCTAGTTCAGGCCCCTCACTCCTCAACAGGGCCGGACCCTCAACGATATTCTGCAAAATGTCTCCTGGCAAAGGAAATGACCTCATTGCATGGGACTGTCTTTGAGTTGTGGAGGTAACACGCCTTCATTCAACATGCATGTGCTGAGTACCTCCTGTATACACACTGGACTAAATATAGACATTTTTATGATATGGGGCTACCCTGCAAAGTGCCTACAGTCCAGGTGGAAAGACCAAGCAGAGGTATATAAATGAATACCTAAGGACATAGACCAGTTGATGGGAGTTGGCAAATGAATGAGCAAGTCTGGTCAGGGTCAATATGGTTCAGAGGTCAACTCTAGGTTGATTGCTTACGTGTGGGTTTCCCTCACCAGAAAGTGAGTGCTTAAAGGTCAGAGGCCATGGTTCCTCATCTTGGGGATCTCTGATGCCTGGTACTGAGCCTGGGGCATACAAGGGTCCAGCCCATGTTTGTTAAATGAATGAAGGAGGAGGAGAGCCCTGCAGGGTGGGAGGGAGGCCCGATCAGGGATTGCTTTGCAGAGGATTAGGACTTAAGATGGGTACTGAAGGGTGTGGGGTAGGGGATGCAGTCTTGATATTGCTCTAGAGAAGAACAGCAGCGAGAAGCCCTGCACCCTGGGAAGGGCAGGCAGTAGGACCTCCCCTTTAGCAGCAGAGGGCAAAATCGACTTTCCTTCTTTGTCATCTTCATCACTGCTGGGACAGACAATGCGGGGCCTGAGGTGGGTGGGCTCGAGGTCCAGTTCTTGTTAGCAGAACTTCCCTGGAACCTTTGAAGAGGCCTCCCCTGACCACGCTATCTAGAGTCACCTCCCTTCCCCCGAAGTTACTCTGTAATGTGAGCCTGAGCCCGTCTTCCACAACACACTTGACAATCCGAAATTTCCCTGCTTGTTTGTTTGAGGTCATATCCTCACTAGAAAGTGACTTCATATGGACAAAGACCTGGTCCATCTCCTTGTCTCCCTGGCCTAGCTCAGTGCCTGGCTCTTGCTAGTGCTCAGGCATGTTTTTTGGATGGTCTTCTGATCTCTTGGGGGAAATTTTCATAGCCAGGAGGAGACTACAGAGGGAAAAGTTCTTCCTGAAGGGCAGGATGCACAGCCTCGGGGTGGACCCCGCCTCTGAGTGCAGCCCTTTCTGAGCTTCTGGAACAGGCTGTGTGATCCCTGTGCACCCAGCCTGGCTACTTATGAGGCGCCGCTGAGAGATCTTGGGCTGTGAGCCCAGGAGGCAGGTGCCCTTCACATGCTTCTTCCATGGGTTGTCCCTATCCTTGTCTCCTTCCCAGGCTCCATTTGGTCACAGCAACAGCACTAGCCCCAGATGGAACTGTAAGGCAGATGAGGTTTGCCTTCAGCGGCCTCCTCATCATCATCACCATACCCGGAAGGTGCCAGGCTACCTCGTGACCCCACACTGTCCTGGACCCTCCATATAACCTTCTTAGCAAGCTTCCTGTTTTGAGTCACAGCTGCTTAGGACTATGCTTATTAAATCAATGAGCTGGGCTAATTGCTTAAGAGTCTCATGCCTCCTGACAAGATGTCCCAGAGTCTTGGGAGCACCAGGTTTTAATCCCTAGGCATTCAATTTAATGTAATGCTATGCGTTTCCCAAGGCCACTGCATAGTTCCTAAACTGGACACTAACAAACCAGAGAGACGGGGACAGGGAAGGACAGAATCTTTGAGTAGTGCCTCTGCAGCCTTCCACCCACAGGTGATAGCTCTCAACTCCACCTGCAGGAAGAGGCAGCCTGCCTTCGCCAGTGTTCTCACTTGGGGCACCGTGAGCAGGCCTCAGAGTCTTCCTGAGGGACCATGTGTGGGTGGCTTTTACTCATCTGAGAGGAGTCAGGCCTCCTTAAGACTGCTCTGTGCTTCCACAGTTTCCGTGTCTTTGGAGCATGACTCAGAAAGGCCTGTGGGTCTTGGGAGGGAGGTTCTCCACTGGATCATCTGTCACGAGAATGTGCTGTCTGTCTTCAGGCTGGGGCACAGGAGTCATGGCAGTGTACAAATCACTTGGTTATAAAGGGGCTGAAAGGCTAAAGCTGGGACATTTTTTTGCCTGGGCCCCACCATTTTCAGGACTCGGGCCCATACTGGACCTTCCATTGTGTTCTGAATTGAGAAGCACAGGAGAAAGAACTTAGGTTCTGGCTCCAGTCTTGGCCTGGCACGGAGGAGATGTGCAGCCTCAGGCAGATGACTGTACGTCTCTGGGCTCCCACCTCTCTTCTTGGTGAAGAAAGGAGGTTAGATTAAGTTTCTCTGAAGTTTGTTTTTTAGAATATTAGCTCCAGGAGATTCTGAACAAAGTGGATTTGCTGCCCCTTCAGCAGGTGTCTTTAATGATCACATTAGCATATTAAAGATTCTGTGGACTAGTAAAGACACCTGCTTAAGGCTATATAACCTTGGCATTCCCCCAAATGCGTTAGACTGTAGAACTCTTTCCTTTTTCCTAGTAACACCTACTAGCACCCAGGGGAATCTGGGATTGCTCGGAGCTTACTTTGGGAAACAGAGACGAGGCCATCGCTAATGCTCTGTGAGTCTCCACTTGTTTGAGCAATATATGAATTTCCCAGTAGCCTGCAGCCATCAGTCACAGCCTGCAGCCATCAGTCACAGCCCTGCTCTCCGCACGGAGGCCCAGGCACGTGGCTGGGTCTCTGTGTGCTGTCAGAACCTGTTTCCAATTCATGGGCTGTGATTCAAGCTGGCCAGAGCCCAGGCCTGTACCCTAAAGCCTTCTGGAGACTTCTGGCTGGACAGAACTTCTAAGGAACATGGACTCCACCCCCACAACCCTTCCGCTAGTCCCGTGTCTCAAAGACCAACTCCGCTTGCCAGTTTCTGCTCATAAAATCACTGAGGAAGGACATTTCTCAATTGCCTCCTGCAGTTTATTTCAGGCTCAAATCCATATTTAAGTTTAACTAGATTCCTCCTGCTGCAGTGACAAGCCAGATTTCACGTATTGCTTAAGCTTTATTGTGAGTCTCTCATTTAGGAAACCAGGAACATTCTCTAGGGCTTCACTTGGTTTCTGATTGGCCAACATATAGGAGTCACTGGAGAGAGCAGGGGCTGCTGCTTATTCTTAATGTGCTTCTAACCGCAGTGGGCCTCAGCTTCCTCATCTGCTGAATGGAAACAATGGTCTTTCTCTATTTCTCAGCATTTCTGTGGGTGTCTAGCACATCAGAGGGCATATAAAGCAATCTGCAACTGCTAAGGTGTATGCAGTGGGCCCACACTATAGGCACATGAATTAAGTACCATGCACCGGGGACAGAGGGAAACAAGTAACAATTTAGATAGGGGTGAGCGCGGGACAGCTGTGAACCCGTTCCTCCCTCAGCAGGTCTCAGCTCCCACATGCCTCTTGCAGTGTGAGCATCTCTTCTCACTATGATTCTGAAGTGTTTAAAGACATATAAATTCTCGTACCTCATTGCCCAGATAATGCAAACCAACTGCTTCATCTGGTAGGCAACCAAGAAAACACAGATCTGGTGCAACACCGTAGGAAACACTGCTGGTGTTGGTTTTTTTCAGGGCCAATATGTTCATCTACACCCAGACCCCTTTCTAAGGAGTTTTCAAGGGTAACAGTTTTGACTGTCTGCCACACGCTGCCTTCGAGCTTAACTCCCATGCAAGGGGTGCCTCCTTCAACAGGTGTGGGGCTGATTGCTATAATCCGCCCCAGCCAGGCACTGTCTGCCTTCCTTCTGGAAGGTGAGAGGAGGGATCTCCACCTGCGGAAGAGCGCCGAAGGCAGCCCTGGCTGAGCTCAGAGCGGCTGTGTCAAGAGGCTTGGCGTTACCAGCCTTCCCTCCGAGGGCACCAGGTTCGACAATCCTCACAGCCCCTGCAGCCCGTTGGCCCCCGCGGACTTGCGCTCATTTTGGCAGCCGCCCAGCCCCAACCCCAGCCCCCTGGCCTTGGACCGCGGAGGCGCGCCTGCAGTTGTAGCGCGGGCGCGCCGCTCCGCTCCGCTCACTCCGCCTCTCCTCCTCTCTCTCCCATTCATCCTGCAACTCATTCACTCCGCCGGCCCTGGGAGGCTGCGGCTGGGCCCCATCCCTCTCAGGCAGCAAGCGCTCCGTGTGGCAATTTATTTATGGCCGAGTGCGTGCGTGAATGCGGGAGAGGGAGCGACGGAGGCACTCTCCTCTTAGAGGGGGTTCTTTCCAGTCGCAGCCACGTTGCTCCAGGCCCGCCCCTCCGGGACTGATCGCCTGGGTGGGGCACTGTGCTAGGCACTTCGCCTGCACTATCTCCTTTAATGCCTCCCTGTCACCTTGCAAGGTAGGTGTCATTAACCCCATTTTATAGACGGGATCCTGAGGGGTAGACATGTGAAGCAAAATACCCCCAATCAAGCGGATGGCAAATGACACTCCGTCAGAGGCCAGCGGCAGCCTCCTGGCCCCCTACCATTCAACCTGTTGCCTCTTTCCTGATGATGGTTGTTGGGTTTCACCTACCCCGACCTCGTCCCCAGGATGCTTTCATGCAGTCCCAACACCTGACTGCTTTCCCCTCCCCGCACACTGTCCCACCCCAAGGCAGGGCTCGGATGAGCTGCATCCCGGGAACACTCAGATTTCTCAGCAACGACGCGGGGGGCCCGAGCCATCTATTGCCAGAGCCTGCCCCTGATCCAGCCCAAACCTTTTCTCGCTCTAAGGTGGGCTTTCTTTCCCAAAGTTTTGCCTCCTCTTTCTAAAGAGTGCTCTCTTAATACCACGCCCCCTCCCCACACACTGTAGCTAGCTGCATATCATGGAAAGGTCACGGATTACGTCAGGAGATCTGGGTTCCAATGCTACTATCAAGTGGACACTGCCAGTCCGCAGCTCTGGAACCCCAGGCAAACCGGTTAACCTTTTGAGTCTCAGTGGTCTTGTCTGTGCTAAAGGAGATATACTACTTGCTTCACCAGTCGGGAGGACCTGTCCTAAGGATGATTAAGAAAAAGCACATTATCAACTGTGAGGTGTGGTCCCCATATCTGGTATTACTAAGCACTTTGTGCTATGGCCTATTGGGTCTCCTCTTTGGCCCCAGTTAGCCTGGGTCAGTAGGACTGCCAGGGGCCAGGCTCTGTCTCCAGCCTCTGGTCTGGAAGAGATCATCTCCTTACCCAAGACGGAACCTGCTTGACTCTCTTGACACTTCTCTGCGATTTTCCTCATGATCATTTTATCTGGCTCCAGAGCAAGCCGCCAGCCAGCCATGCACTGCAGCCAGACCAGCAAGAGCCCTGGCAGAGCCTCTGGGAGCCTCAGGGTTAAGGTTTGTGCGTCAAAGTTACGTGGAGAGAAGGGACAGCGTGGATGGGGGGTGGTGGTGGTGGTGAATCCGGACTTCCTTTTAGCATCTTACCTGAGAAGTGAACTAGGGAAGTTTAAAGGCAGGAAGGAGATGGATGCACCCCTGGGGAAGGTGAAGGAGTGGTCTTGTGACTGACATGCTCTCGGCAGCTTAGTTCTACGTCCTAACACAGCCAGGGACACAGAGCTGGAGCCTGTCCCTGGACCCTGCCAGGGAGACCGAGGCTGTTTCACCTCCCTTGGGTTTGCAGAGCCACAGGCTGTTTACAAACCTCCTTTTTGCCCACTGGCTGTCCTAAATGCTCACCACAGCCCAGGCAGGTAGGCAGAACGGGCATTACCTGGTTTGACAGATGGGGTCAGAAGGGTTAAGAGAGGAAGGCTGAGCCCAAGGCAGAGGCACGCTGGAGGTCCTGACACCTTGGAGATGGACCACCCCTCCCAGGCACAGAGCCCTGAGGATTGTCCCTGGGAGGCAGCCTGCAGGCAGGCATCGCAGGAGGGGCATAGACAGATATGTGGCTCCCTGTTTCCTGCCCAGAAGTGCAAAAGGTTCCTACTCAAGCTAACCCTGAGGTGATGGCTCCCTATGGAGACCCTACCTGGACCCCCATTCGGACTTATTTTTCCAAGGCAGCTACAACTTACCCTTGATACCACAAGAAATCAGGCAAGCCTGGAACTGAGGCTGAAATAAACACCCAACTTGCTCACAAAAGTGGCTCTTCAAACCCATGCTCTAGGAGCCGTCTGCCTGCCACCAACCAAGGAAACCTCCTAAAATAAAAAAAAAAAAAAAGAAGCAGGTTCATCTTACCCGGGGACTCAGAAAGAATTCGTGCTCCTGGTGCTCCCACTCCAGCTCCTACAGGTCTGTGAGGATTCGCTGCTCTAGTGCTTTAACAATAAACTGAATTAAAGGGGAGGAATGCAGGGTTTTTTTTTCCCCAGGACCGTAACCAGGCAGCCTTAAAGGGGAGGAAAAGTAGCTAGGTGGCTTGCATATCTTCTTCCTTTCCTCTGCTCTGCTCTCCCTCCCTCCGAGCAGCATTTAGTCTGATCCAGCAAAATGCTTTTGCAAAGGGGCCCTTTTATGCCCTGTGTGTACATGTGAGTAATTGTGTTTGCTTTGATGTGTGTGATAGAAAGAAAGAGGGGAAAAATAAAAAGCAAAAAGCAAAATATCAGATAAGAGGCTTCCATTTCCCTGAATGAGGAGACAACAGAAAATCCAGAAAGCTTTCTGGGTGAGCCTGCCTCAGTTTCCCCTTTAATGATTCAGCTACTGGGGTGTACTGTCTGCAAACACCTACCTGAGCAGTAGGGCTTCTACACTGGCTGAAATGCAGAGACTGGAGGGTCCTGAGTGTCCGCCTGGCATGCCGTTTCCCCCAGAGAAGTCCTTGGATGGCCCGCAGGGGGGACCCCAGGCTGAATGGTTCCACCCGATAAACCTGAAATGTCTCCTCTCCCCTGTTCTAGAAGCCCCTCTGCTCCCTCACACCCACCCCTTCGTCCTGCCCTGGACCAAGCCCTCGCAGTCTCCCTCTCAGCTTCTCTTTGCTGCTCCTTCAGAGTAGATCCCTTGAACCTCTATCTTCTACCCTCTTGCTTCTCCTTCTCTACTTTCCTCTGAATTTTAACACCCACTCACGGGGGCTTCCTGTGAATATCCCACATCAAGACCCCCATCTGGGTTGTCAGCCTTTATCTCAACATCCAACTGTCTACTGCCATCCACAAACAAAAGTGAACGTGTGGCAGCCCCTCCAACCCCACTCTGTCCCCTCCATTCTGCTCAGCAAGGCTGGCGGGCTACCACCTCCCCAGCACTCAAGCGCTCTCTTCGGCCGTGTGGACTCTTTCATCTCCTTCCAGGTCTAATCAGCTGTTACACACTTTTAATTGTTCCTTTGAATTAGCTTTGAAGTTGTGCCTGTTTATTTTATATCATTTAGATGTTTTTAAGATAAATATAGTCATATGTGTCAAAACTCAGAACTTTATGAAAAGGCTTTATTGTGGTGTCTCACCCCTCTCCACGCCCCATCCACTTCTTCCCTCCCACTCCGCCCCTGTAGGTAGTTTTGTTCATTTTTCATGTCTCTCTCCAGTATTTGTTTATATGGATTCAAGCAAATGAATATGTGTGTGTATACATATTGTACCTTTCTTTCTTACACAAAAGGCGATAAATAAATGCTACCTCTTTTATATTTCACCTCCACAATGTTGGTTCAGACCCTCATTTTCTCTCTGACGTGCTATTGTGATAGATTAGACCCTAATTGGTCCTCAGGTAAGGTGATCCATGGGGATAGTTAAAAGTGGCTCTGGAAAAAGCTCTTAGGTTGGACTCCTGTGTCACCCATTGACTGGATGTGCAGCCTGGATGAGGCAAGGCTTAACCTCCCCATGCCTCAGTCTTCTCACCTGTAAAATGGGGCAATTACTGGACTTCTTTTAGTAGGGTGGGATGAGGCAGAATGCTCATGCTTTGAGCGGTGACTGGCGCATGGTGAGCAGTCAACGAATGTGAGCTATTGTTATTTTATCTCCAATCCAGCTTTCATCCTTGCTTCAGGCGTCTCCATAACACATTGTGTCTCCTCAAAAAAAAAAAATCTACTACGCATAGAATGAACTCCAAACACCTCGGCCCATTGGTGGAGGCATTCTTGGGTCTGGCACAAGACTCTGCCTGCTTCCCCAGTCCCTCCGTCCACCCAGCTGACACTCCAGTCACAGCATGTGAGACTTATTTCTAACCTGCCACTTATTTCCAAAGTTTCTACTGTTCGCTTATGCTGGTCTCAGTACAGAGTGCCCTTTCCTCATCCTCTGCCTGTGGGAATGATATTGATTTTAAAAGTCTATGTCCAGTGCCATCTAGTCCATGCAGCCTTCCATGATTGCCTGACCTCAGAACTAATCACGCCTTCCTTTGTGCTGTTCCCAAAACTCGTTGAGTACAGCTATCCTTGGTTCTTCTTTTGTGTGTGTGTGTGTGTCTTGAATTCTAGTTTCTATTGCTTAGACCACAGGTGGCAAACATAAGGCCTGTGGGCCGAATCCGGCCTGGCACCTTGTTTCTACTCAGTGGCAGCACCGAGTTCTCACTTAACTGTTAAGGAGTAGTTACATTTATACAGTCCTAAAATTACATTCAGCCCTTTGAAGGCAACAGTGAGGCTGATGTGGCCCCCGGTGAAATGAGTTTGATGCCCTTGGCTTAGACTTTCTGGGCCTAGCATCCCAGCTAGCAGCTGTCCTCCTGCTGTTTGAACATTGGACTTGGGAGTTTAATCCCAGCCTGAGACAGTCAAGCAGCCTATGGACCTCAACAAACATTGCAAAGCTTATCTCTGGAGGGTGCTGAATCCTGCCTCTCTGACGTCTTCTCCAGCACACGCATATATACACTTATGCCTTAAGCATTTACCAAGCACTGAATGGGGACACAAAACCAGACCCAGAATCTACACTCAGAACTTCTACTGTCCAAGCACACAAATCAGTCAACTCTGCACTTCGTGACATGCCCTGGTACGAGCTTGAATTGGGCAAGGAATTGCCTGTCAGCAGTGGCTCACCAGAATCTTCCTTCCTCTGTCCCTTTCCCTCCAATCGCCTGCACACTGCTAGCCTGGGCAAGTCACGGAGCCAGAAATGAATTCGCAGCTGTGGAAACAGAAATAGGTCCTGCAGATGTTGAGTACCACAGGAGAAAGTGTTGCCGCTGAGCTCAGGAAGCAGATGTCCTGGCAGGTACCGACTGGGCCACATGCCAGGCATCAGAGGCTGGAGTGGGGCCGGAGCATCCGTTCCTTAAGTGTTGGCACAGGCAATCAGAAAACCCAAGGGGCATTTGGGAAAGTTTCTCAGGAGGTAGAAGAGAGTGTTTGGCATGAAAAGACACGCAGAGTGCACATACACACACATGCACACACGATTCCAGTTTTGTCTGGTTCAGAGTCTTTTAATGGCCTTATCTCTACACGTGACCCAATCAACCATTCAACCAAACATTTATTAAGCATCAACTCTGTGCCCAGTAGATGAGATAAGACAAAAATACAGAAAATCTTCAGTGATCCATCAGTGGCTAAGCAGGGCACTATTAACTCACATTGTCACCAGAGATGGGGCCATGAAGGGAAAACTGCAGTGGGCTGGAGACATCAGGGAAGTTTTCACGAAGACTTTCCTGGAAGTGAGATTGGTCCTTAGGGATGAGCAGGGCCAGATGTGGCAGGTACGGTGAGTGGGGTGGGATTAGAACAAACTCGGAGGCTAGAATAGATGAGGTGCATGCTGGAAATGACCAGATGGCTCTGCAAGGTGAAGGGGGTGAGGCTGGCCAGCCAGCATGTTCGAGCAGCTGGGCAGAGTGCTTTGGGCCTGGCCACAAAGTCAGTAGACAGTCACTTGCTGCAGGTTCCTAAGCAAAGGTGTTTGTGGGAAACCATGTGTACCTGCAGTTGGGAGATGGAGATGGGCAAGTCAGCAGGAAGGTTTTGCAGTCCCCGAGGCCTGAGGGGGTGAGGGCCTGAACCAAGGGGGCAGCAGGAGTGGAAATAAGGGAACGACCTGAAGGAGGTACTGGTGCCTGTCAGGGAGCATCATTCTCTTGCCCCAAGTGACTGGTGAGTCTGAACTTATCTAGCTATTTGGTTCAGGTGACGCTGACAGAGAGAGATGTGGCTGTGTGTACTCTCAGGTGCTCGCTTCTGCTTCCGCTGCTCCCATGTGGTCATGCTCACCCCTGAAATACACAAAACAAGGAGTTCTCTTGTGGTTTGATGTAAGAAAGAAGAAAGTGTGCTTGTGAGGATGGAGCAGCTCTCTCACCTGACCCACGTCTGCATTGTCTTTTACATTTAACTAGATCTGGATATTGAGCTTTTTAGATAGCCAAATGACAGGACATAATGAGGTGCCAGGGTGGAAAACTATATTCATTCATTCATTCATTCATTCATGTAACAAATAGTTATTAAGCACCTACTCTGTCCTAGGCAACATGCTAGGCTCTGAACACACTGTAATAAACAAGATAGGCACAGTCTTGCCTAATGAGTCTTCGTTCCAGCTGTAACATCAGATTTTAAACAAATACAGATCATTATAATTGTGATAAGTGCCATGACTAGTTTAGGGCATTATAAAAGTACATGTCACAGGGACCTTACCTAGCCCTGAGGAAGTGACTTTCAAACTGGAATCAGAAGGAAAAAGAATTATGTTCAGGAAAAGTCAGAGAAACGAAAGAACGCAGGCATAAAGGCCCTGGGGTGGGAAAGGAGCCACACCTACTGGAGAGATGGAGAGAAGTGCACTGTGGCTGGGCAGTGAGAGCAGGAGGGACAGAAGCCCCAGATGCAACTGGTGAGGTGAAGAACAAATTGAGAAAGGAACAAATTGTGCCTGGCCTTGAAAGGATGACAGGAAGGAAAATGAGAGAGGTGAGGGGCCACCAAAGAACAAATAACACTTATTTCATAACACAATCTGATTTGCAGCGGAATAACAGGATGGAGTCGGCACGGGCAGTGGCGGTGCGAGGGAGGGAATCGGAATCATGGGACAATAGAGGCAGGCTGGCACACAGGCATGAATCAATGTAACACTCACTACTTTAGTCTTTGTTTGTTTTAAAAATAAGACACCAGATTTCTAGTACTTCCAGGAATAGACACTGCTGCATCTTCCTGTGCATTGTTCCTGCAGCCTGAGACGTGCTCTTCTTTTCATTTGAGCCGGACCTGTAAACAGCCTCCTGCCCTGAACATCCCCCCGGGTCCACAGGCAAATGGATGACCCTCTTTCCCAAAGTCCATCTCTGCAATGGTGTCCATCCCCTCTGCCCTGCCCCCAGCTCCACCAGGGTGGAAATCAGCCTGATACCTGGCAGGGCTACCTGACAGTGATAAGCTGTGTAAGGATAGAAACCATGCTCCACACTACCTTCTCCCCTGGCAGAGATGGAGTTCCACAAAGATCTACAAGGCCAAAGGCTGAATCAAACCTAAAAGGAGAGTTTTCTGGTGTCCTGAGTCTGACCACCAACAGCAGGAGGAGGAGGCGGTCAGTGCATTAGAAATGGGCTCTGCAAGGGCTGCCCCCTACGCATGTGCAGAATCCAGAATGACGTGCAGCAGCCCACTTCTCCTGATTTGTGTTGCATCTTCCAATTTCTTTAGAGCCTCCAGACAGTTGGATGTCAGGTGGGTCATTCAGTGAGGACCTCTGTCTGCTTCCCCACGTCCCCAAACCCCTAGGGAGGAAGATATCAGCCTATTCCACCTGGACTTTCTCTATGATACTTTCCTGACATCTTTCTAGTCTTTTCCCTCAGCTTCTGCTAAGGCAGCATTTAGCTATCTCTAGCTTGGATCTTGCAGGTAAGATGCCTAACAAGGCCCTGGCTGGTGTGGCTCAGTTGGTTGGGGCATCGTCCCATAACCGAGAGGTTGTGGGTTTGATCTCTGGTCTGGGTGCATGTGATCTTCTATGTGGGCACATGCAGGATGCAACCAATTGATGCTTCTCTCTGGCATTGATGTCTCTCTCTCTCCCTTTCTGTCTCTCTAAAAAAAAAAAAGCAATGAAAAAATGTCCTCTGATGAGGAGGAGGAACTAAACAAAAATGTCTACAAGGTGAGTAGATTTTCTGCTGATCCCCTCCTCATGTGTTTGCTATGTGCCCATGTGCCAAAAGAAGCTATCACCTCCACTGGCCGAGTCACACTCCCAAAGGAGCCCAGCACTGGAATGTGGCATGTTCCAGGCAGAGTGGGGGCAGGGCAAAGCCTGTTACCATGGACTCCAGAGTTTTAGCTGATGACCCAGTCGGTCCTGCTCTGGCCCTCAGGAGAGGGGGCAGCACCTCTCTCCTCACCGTCCATCATTACCTGCACGCATTTCTAAATCCCAAGCTGGAGGAATCAGTCCTGACTCTAAGGTCACTACGGTGTGACCTTGAAAGGCAGCAGGAAGAGCGCTGAAGGGCAGTGGGTGAGCAGTCATGAGCATCTCTTACCTCATCTGACCTTTTAGCAAGGTTACTTACAAAGTACCTGGTTGTCCAATTTAATTTTAATCTCCTTTTTCTGTTTCTTTCTAACCCTCCAGGGGATGAGTAAATAACACAAGTAATGGCACATAAGGGAAATATAATGGTGAGAATTTCCCTAAAGCGTTTAGACCATATCACCATGTACAAACAGGTCTTGGATTTTGTCCCGGACTGGGGCTTAGGGGACCCAGCATTCGTCCCCATAGCATCTTCATTAGCCACGCAGCCTGGGATGAGTCTAAAACACAAAGATCTTTCTGTTTTTACCCAGGAAACTGAGCTAACGATGTCAATCGAACCCTCGAGTCTCCTGTCGAGGTCAAACGAGATGTGGAAAGTTACATTGCATTTATTCCAGGTTGAGGTCCATGTCCACGTCCACCTCCAGGTTCTCCCCACAGGGACAGGCCTCCAAAGCAGCAGGATTGCTCTCGGCTTCTCCAGAACGATGGGTACGCAGGGCTCCCTGACTCCCAAGAGCGAGCTGCCACTGCCCTCTAGTGACAATGTTCTGTCCAGACCTGTGTCTGCCCTCTCTGGCTGATGTTTTTCTTCATGGGGACAGTTTCTGATCAACAACACTTCCTCGAAAAGCCTCACCTCAAAGTTCTCCGTACTCCTGATGTGGGAGCAGACTGCTGCTGCTTTTCTCTCATATCATAGGAACCAACAAGCATTGCCAGGTGTCTACTATTGGAGCGACACTGTGCCAGGCATTGAGGTGATACTCCTCCTCCTCCCTGCCCCCTCTGCTCCCACTCCCTTAGGAGGAGGAGGAGGAGGAGGTCTCAGACCAATCATCCCCATGATGCCAACCTTCTGGAAGGTTTCCAGGGGTGATTACTAAGCCCCCTGCCCTCTCTGGAAAGGACCTAACAGGACCACAGGGCCTGCCCTGGAATCTCTGCCTGTGGCACCCAGCACAGAGCAGGCACAGAGCAGGCATTCTGGAAGAATTCATCTTCTGGAGAATTCATTCATCCGCCCAGCGAAGGGATGACTTTCAGGAGTGTCTCCCCAGGCAGTCCCTCAAACTCTGTAATGAAACCACTTCGAGCATTGCAGTGAAGAAGTTTAGAGTCAGACGCAAGAGTAGATTTGGGTTGAGTTGGGAGCCCTGTTACAGTGGTGCGATCCTAGGCAATCTTCTTCTCATTGCTGAGTCTGCTTCTGAGGCATAAATTGGGCAGAAAAGAATACATTTCTCAACAAGAGGGTCATAAGAATGAAATGAGAAACTGGTTAGAAAGTGCATGGAAAGTGATGAACACTTAGAAAGAGGACACTTGGAGACATGACTCAGTTTGAGACACTGCAGGGCCCAATAAGGAGTATGAGGCATCTCCGGAGAGCTGGGTGAGGGTGGCAGTATTGGCATCCGCGCGCGCACACACACGTGTGCATGCCTGTAAAACAGGCATACCATGGAAACCATGTCTGGGACTGCAGATTTCCACATACAGTGAGGTCTCATCTTCAGATGCTAAAGATTCAAAGGATGGGTCCTCTCCCCTCAGGGGTAACTGTCTTTCCAAGAAGAGGAGCCATCCTGAGCTCCCCTATATTCCAGCACCCAGGGAAGTCCAACGTCTGCTGTAGCTGTGGAGTGGGGGCCATGAGAGACTGACGTTCCCTTACTAATGGGTGTGGGAAGGTGGCAACCAGACTCCTGAACTGGCATGCCTAGGACCTGGGAGCTGGACAGCATTCTGGGACCACCCCCACCCCTGGGGGCCCCTGAGGAAAGTAGCAACAAGAAGTGGTCCTCTCCCTCCCCTCACCATTGCTCCCTGTCCCCCTTCCAGCCTTTCGAAGAAGGGGGGCTCATGCGGCTGTGAGCATCTGCACCACCTAAATGTTCTCATCTGCTGTTGTTCCTGAGACGGAACATTTAAATAATAGGACTGACGACAAGTAGAAATAAGCAGAAGTAATTCACTCCCTATGAAGGAAACAATTGCTTGATTTAGACACCAGATCTCTCATCTGACTGTTCCAGGGCTATAGTCAGAATGCGACCTTCAGGGATGGATTGAAAGAAACCTGTGGAAGGAGGGAATGTGGGCGCACTGCCTCCAGGGCAAGGTCTGTGGGCAGAGAACAACGGCCTGGTTCCCTCCCTGTGCAGGGCCTCGGAACACGCACAATGGGCTCCAAACCCAAGGCCAGCTCCTGCACCGAATCCTAGAGGCCAGTCCTTGGCAGGGACATGGAGAGCAGCCTGGCATTGACGCGTCGTGTTATGGATTGTTTTGCTCTCAACTGTCAGCATTTCTACAGGTCCCCCACCCTCCCAACAGGTGGGAGGAAGCTAATGGTCTGCCCAAGCTTTCCAAAACCTTGGGAAAGCAACCAGACTAAAGGATGATGCAAAGGATACAGTTTATCTTCTTGCAGTGGCAACAAGACCAGTGTGCTTGGTAGCACTAGAAAATTGTGGACTGATCCTGGGGTCTAGAGGGACTAGATGAGCTCACCGAGAGGGTCATGTTTGGGGGCCAGGTCTGCAAGATGGGCTGTGGCAGAGAGAAGGGAAGGAAACATTTCTTCTATTCTCTGCCTGGAACAGGGCATAGTAGATTCAAGGGAGACAGGGAAGAACAGCCCCCAAGGCAGTCCCTGTTCCTTTTATAATCCTAGGACACTCTGGAATTATCGGCCTTGAGAGCAGGTCATTGTGGACATTTTTCTGTAAGATAAGGTTGACCTCGTCATAGCCTGTAACCTAGCTAAAAATGGAAGGATTAGGAGCCAGGCGGAGCTCAGTATCCGGAGAGGGTAGTGATGGGTAATGGCTGTATGTCCAGCAAATTCTCACACCCGAAAGTTCCCACAAGAGGTAAGAGGGCATCGCAGGCGTGCAGAGATCAGCAGTGGGGAATCTCGGAGAAGGAGGTTTCTGAAGTGCTCATGCCGCATCCCGCTGCCAGGACGGTCCTTTCCCTTCCTGCTTAGAAGGTTACTAACTGAGCTTCAAGAACAGCTACCATCTTACCTCCTCTGTAACATCGCCCGTGACAAACAATTCACTCTCCCCACAGCAATAGGAGACCTTATTCAGTCCGCCATTATATTAAAAAATGTTCAATTATTGAATTATTTCACAAAATTTTGAGACCTTAGCATAGATACCGTCTTTAGGTACCTAGCATATAGCAGCTAGTAATTTATTAATTCATTCAACAAATACAAATTGGGATTCAGGAAGGCAAGCTGGCAGGTAGCACGGGGGT
This sequence comes from Anoura caudifer, assembly GCA_004027475.1. Lineage (NCBI taxonomy): Eukaryota > Metazoa > Chordata > Mammalia > Chiroptera > Phyllostomidae > Anoura > Anoura caudifer. Next base: position 39,608 of record PVKU01007297.1, read on the forward strand.
GAGATTTAGTGGGAGATATCAGGATGAGACTCCAAGCCCAGCATGGGGGTCTCATAATAAAAGCGAGGGAGTGCCCTTGTCTCAGAGGAATTGGACCCTGGGCAGATTTCATCACAGGGATCCCAGCACAAGAATCCAGGTTGAGAATGGGGTTCAGGGAGGAAAACTGGGTGCAGGAATAAGGCAGGGACTCAGTCAGAGCTGAGGGTTAGCCCTGAGAAAGGCTGGCTGCTGACTGAGTCTCATCAAACAAAAGGGCCTTCTGGGTTCCTTAACGGAGGACAGTCCTGGTGACCAAGCCGAGGGTGGGGCTGGGCCTGCCGCTGGGGTCTCAGCTGCGACTGGAAGGCTGAGGGTGCCATGAGCTAACGAGTCAGCAAGCCAGACTCCTGGACCATTGCTTTGTCCTCCTTTCTCCAAAAAGCGGACACAGGCATAGATCTCCAGCCTTCTAGCCCAGAGCAGGGCAGCGCTAACACAGCTGGTGGGATCTCGGGAGAAGGTGCCTTGTGCCACCACTAGATGTTAGATATTCTGTATGCAAAATTTGGGTGCAAAACTGGCAGAGACACAGATGCACTATCCCTGCACGTGCTACCTGTCCGTGGGTTCCACCAGCTCGCTTCTAGCATTTACGTCCGAGAAACGGTGCTCTGCGGCTTTTCTCTTCCCACGGGGAGCATCACACAGTTTCTCGCTCCTGGGCATGGCTCTGCTCCACGGGTTGGAGGAGGGTGATTTAGAGCTCAGGCATGAAAAACATGTCTGTGGGTGATGTTTAGTCAACACAAAAACAACCAGAAGTGAATGGGGAAAGACGGAGAATAAAGACAGTTCAGGTCCTAGCGCCCCTTTGCAAATTCTTATCTCACAGAAGAGGTGGTCATTCTAGATCTGAGCCTCAGTTTCTTCACCTACAGAATGGGAGACTAATGCAGTCTTGACCGTGCGGGGTTCCTCATGAGCATAGTGGGTAGTTCCTGTGGGGTCTACAAAGAACTCTTTACACCCCCTGGGTACACACTCTCATCCCCTTTCTGCTGGGTGGTCACATGGCTGTAATGAAGGCCTCCATGTCTGCATGGAACCTACCCCTGGCTGGATGGGTCAAGCAGTGAGCCCAAGTTGATTCAGTTTAGTTCTGCTGCCAAATGAACTTCACATTTACAAAAGAAATTTTTTTTTACAGATTTTGTGGGAGTTTTGTATTTTAGAATTATAGATAATAGGTTATGGAATTGTAGGTAGCTGAGTCTAGGTATATTTGGGTCAAACATGTCTATTTTCTATATTAAAATGTGAATTATTTAAGGGTGCTGAGGAACACCCCCAGGGGTCCTACAGTTCCCCAAGGCCAGCTCATGTAAAACTGAACGTAGGTGGGAAGTCAGAACGGGGAACTGGGGAACATGGGGGGCAGTGGTGAGGAGGAGTGACGAAGCCGAACTCGACATATCCCCCCGCACTTGTTCTTCCCCTGTATCCTGTGTGGCCCTCTTAGTCATCCAGCCTGGAAGCCTGAGTCACCTGTGACCCCCCGCCCTACCCTCCTTCACCCTTCTACATCACTAAGTCCCTGTCTTGCTGACTTAATTTCCTAAATATTACTTAAACTTGCCCCTTCTTCTCCATTCCTTTATGGGTTGACTTCATCTTTTCTTGCCTGGATTATAGCAATTGAGCTTCTTTCCTCCAGCCTTGTCCCTCTCCCACTGCCATTCCGCAGTAGCCCTGGCAGAGTGATTGGGCTGCGATGCAACCTGAGTGTGTGAGCTTGTTCACGCTGCCCGTGCCTCCCCATGGCCGGCAGGGTCAGATCCACGGCGCACGGCTCTGTGGCTGTGCTGTTTCATGCTTCATGGGCTTTACCGTGTCGGTGCTCTCCTATTGCTTAGGACACCCATCCTGTGTTTTTCAACTACGAAACCCACCTCCAACTTCGCCTAAATCCCAGTACCTCAGAATATGATCTTATTTGGAAATAGGGTAATTGCAGATGCAATTAGTTAGGAGGAGGTTATTAAGAAGGGTTCTAATCCAATACAAGTGGTGTCCTTATGAAAAGGAGAAGTTTGGAAGCAGATATGACCACAGGGAGACCACCATGTGAAATACAGGGGGAGATTAGGGCACTGCTTCTATGAGCCGAACAGCACTGGCCAAGCAGCAGACACGAGGGGAGAGGCGTGGGACAGATTCTCCCTCAGCGCTCCCAGAAGGGGCAGACTCTACCGACACTTGATTTTGGGCATGTAGCCTCCAGGACTGTGAGACAATAGATTTCTATTGTTTAAGCTACCTGTTTTGTGACAGTTTGTTACAGCAGCTCTAGCAAACTAATACACCTCCACAGTGATGGTCGGGCTGGCGCTGGGGTAGGCTCCTTGTGCAGCCGGGCAGGGCTGCTGTCAGGAAGTATGGGGTCAGCCTGCCTTCCCTGCACGTGGGCTGCAACGAGAGCTACGGAAAATCCCAAATCTACCTTTGCTGCCCTCTGGAGGCATGGATTTGCCAACGGTGTGAAATCCTCAATCCTCATTTTTTTAATTCTCAGTCTCGAGGCAGAGCCTGGGCGGGGGGTGGGAGGGGGGGCGCGCAACTCAAGGAGTTGTACACAGCACGCTTCACCTGTCAGAATTCGCTGAGGGGTGAGCTGTCCTTGCCTGTTTTTCAAAACACAGTTCCCACTGCTGGTCCATTTGACAGGCACTCCTGCAAGAAAGAAAAGATATGTTTCCATGCCTTTTACCACCTGGAGACTCGGCTGGAAAGAACCGCCTTAGTCGCTGCTCAATGGGACTGTGCTTGGTAATTAATGCTAAGCACACTCCTGAACAGGCTGGAGACCCTTTACAATACAGACCTTCAGTGCAGAATAACTTACGTGAGCACTCAGTTAATTCCCAATCATCTGTCTTCTCAGTTGGATCCCAGGCTGCAGATGTGGGGTTGAGCTGTCAGCAGAAACTGTGAGTGTTGAGTGTGTGTGTGTGTGTGTGTGTGTGTGTGTGCGCGCGCGCGCGCATGCGTGGGTGTAGGAGGAGAGAGACAGACAGAGAAAGATGGAATAACTGACTGTGTATCCTTCATAGCTGTCTAATGAAAACATTGCCCAGAAAATGGCAATGTTTCAAAATCTTTCCAAGGAGATTTTGAAATTTTATTAAGAAAAACAGGAAATAGGAGGATTGCAAATGCCAGGGAAGAAATCTGACATTTTGAGGCCAAAGACTGGCCCCCTTTGATGCACTAACAAGGACGTTTGGGTTAAACAGTGACCTCCTGAAGATGTAGCATTCCCCAGAGATTGAGTGAGCAGAGAGGGCAAGCAGAAGCTCCTGATTTGAAGCTCTCGAAAGCACTAGGCCAGCGCCCTCTACAGGCCATTGTTGGGTCAGCCAGAGACCTTTTGAAACAAACTCATTGGATCCAGTATGTCCAGGTAGAATTTTCTTTCCCTTTCCCGGCTGTATTTTTTCCTACCTCCTCCTTTCCCAGTTTCATGTGGAGTGAGGGTCTTAGCTAAGACAGCAAAAAGGAACAGTTTTTATTACTGTAACTCATCGAAGTTTTGAGAGCATATCGCTATCAGTGGGAGAAAGGCTTATTTTTCTTGTAGACAATTTGCCCTGAGGAACTGTTTTAGTCACTACTCAGTGAGACTGAACTTCAGTGACACTAGGACTTAAAGCCTCTTCCTATGATATTGCTCAGTAAGAACCTGCCACCAGCCCACCAGGGTAGAGTGAGAGAAGGTGCTCAGAACTCAGGGTGGGGACACGGGCAGCTGGAAGTGTTTTTCTGGATGGAGTAGGGCCAAGGCGGAGGGCTGGGGGGGGAAGGGGGAGGTTTCTGGGTCTTCATTAAAGGAGAACTTGGGTGACATGGGAAGCAATACTATGAGAAAGATTGAGGAACGTCTTGCCCCATCCTCCTGATTGCTGACCATTTACTATGAAGACTGTGTTCTTTTGGGGGAGCCTTCTAGCCTGGTGGGGCCTCAGTGAGTGCCCTTAAAGGCATTACATTGCAACTGGGTTCCATTTTAACCTACTTGGCCGAGCCAACTCCCTTGTACATCATTGGCAGAGCTGCATGTACGAGGGTGCTCTCTCTGGAGAACTGTTTATATTTAGATTATTTAGATTGGGACTCTTTGCTTAGCCAGAATCCAGGCCTTCCTACTATGGTCTCTCCTACTCTCTTTTCAAAAATAATTTAAGGGCCTAGTGCTGGAGCTGACAAGTGGTTGGAAACATGGACTCTGGTGTCCAGCTGGCTTGGTTACAACCCCAGCTCTGTCTTGGTAGCTGTGTGACCTGGGAAACTACATAACTACACTTTGCTATAAAATGAAGATGCAAATGGTACTTATCATATAGGGTTGTTGTGAGGGATGATTTAATACATAAAGAGCACGAGGAACAGTTATCACCATCATCATTGTTATTGTCATTCTCTTTACTCTCTGACCAACATTTAAAAGGCCAGAAGTATGTCCCCATTAACCACCATCCTGCTTTGGTTGACTGCACATGTTCTTGAGCATGAACAGAGATGTGCGTGGGTGGTATGAGTGACAGCGCAAGTGTTCACCAACGCCCAGTGCACCTCTTCTTCTAGGACATGGTAGACATCTACCTGGAGCCTGGGCAGGGCACGCAAGTAGTTCTGGCCCATGAAAAGTGAGTGGACGTTGTCTGTGCCATCACTTCTGGGCCGAGACAGTTAAAAACCCAAACGTGACACCTCATTTCTTTTCCTTTGTCAGCCACAGAGGTCAGATGTTCCAGAAGCTGCAGCCACAGGATGGCAGGGGACCTGTTGGCGTGGGTCTTTCAGAGACCCACGCTGACCCTCATTCCATATGCAGCATGAACAAGAAATATACTTCTGTGGTATAAATCACCGAAGTTCAGGAGCTCTGACCATTGCACAGCCTGGCCCGGTTGTTCCGGTCTGCTCTGCTTACCTAGGGATGTGTCAGAAATGCAAACCCCCACGCACCCCCCCCCCCGCCCCACATGCTGAATCAGAGACTGACGTGGGGCCAGCAGTCTGGGTTTTAACAGCTCCTCCAGGTGACGCTGACACAGGTCAAGTTTGAGAACCACTGCTGTAACCCACCCTGAGTGCAATAGGCAACCACGACACGGGGGAGATCCTGCTCTCTCAGCTTCCAGTTACACAGGGACTTCACCCTCATAGGTGGCCACTGTTTGCTGCTCCATTCTGCTTTATCCTGTCCCATTGGTAGTGATATTTAAGCACCAGCCACCTTAGAATAACCTCAAACATAAGAAGGCCCAGGGTATTTGCCTGACATGAGCAAACCACCCGCACATGGGTTCGCTGTTGCTCGAAGCAGATGAATGCTTTCTAGTTGTCTTCAGGTGTGTCTGACCCGCCCGGTTCATCGCACTTTTTCTCACTCTCTGCTTTACCCCATGGAAGAAAGAGTCTGATGATCCCATTCCACGGAGAAGGAAAACAAGGCTCTGAGTGGTCATTTATCCGCAGCACGGAGACACAGCTTTGCACTGTGCACAGCCCTGGTGTTGCATCCCACGCCAGCAGATAACTGGGTTAATGGCTGCAGAAACATGAACACAAAGACATTGGCTGGCCTAACATAGTGCTTCATTGTCTGAGCTTAGCTGGGTTTCAGTGCTGGTGCCCAGCACCGTGCCTGGGTGGGTCCCACCTGCACTAAGCAGGGCCTCGGCCAAAGGACAGACACAGGAGAGACAAAGCCAAGGGCTGGGAGGGAACAATCTGACCGGCCCTTCCTGAGCCCTTTGCCAGTCAGAGCTGTCCGGGGGAAATGAGGACCCATGGCCAGCAGAGGGCAGTGTTGCTCTAACAACTAAACCTTTGTGGCGAGGATGCTTGCTCACGTTCATTCACTTTGGCAACAGTAACGGAATTGATGGATGCCAGAGGGTCTGGTCCATTGGAAGAACAAAAATAGCAACAAAGATGGACTCCCACACGCCCACCACCTATATTATACAATTAACATTTCCTGTATAATTCTTTCAACTTTCCTGTCTGAAAAATTTCATATTAAAATGTTAGAAGAAGAAAGAGAATCAAGCCCTAAGCTGAGGTGAGCCACCTCAGCCCTAGTGGGGTTTCTTTATTAAGCGTCTTGTTTTTAATACTCATCATATTCTCACTCCTCAGAGAGGCGCCCCAACCGGCTCCCTTCCTCGCTTGCTCTCTTCCTTCCCTGTCTTTTCGGTCCTGTACTCTCTCCTTTACCCGTGTCTCATTGTGAATCTAAGTGAATGGCTGATGGGTTAGCAGGGCCCTGGCGGCCAGGGTGTAAAACCCACAGCAGATCCCTTCCCTCAAGGACGTATAGTCTTGGAAAGACAAACCCACAGAAGTGGAGCTTGGAGGAGAAAGGGAGGAGGACGTTGCAATCACGTTCAGAGACATAGGATGAATAGAAGTTTGAGCCTCTGACTCAAACCTTAGCCAAAGTCTCTGAAAGTCTTCAGACCTCATCATCATCATCTTTCTAGAAGGTACGACCTCCATGTTCCTGAACATCCTGCAAGGATTTCGAAGGTAGAGCCCATCCCTATACCTGAGAGAAAGAAGGACAGATTCCATTGTTTGGCTGACAGTGCGGCTCAGCTCTTCTGAGAGGTCCCAGATAGCCACCTCCTGGTATTACCGTAAGGGGGCTTATGGTAATTTCGAACCAGGTTCCGAATCAGCCTGGCTCCATGTCCTCAGGCACCAACTTCGCCTAAAAAGAGAGCTGTTTCCTGTGATGCTGCCAGAATGAGCTAGGATGCCCCACCGGGAACTGGGTGTTGGGAGGTGAGAGGCACCATTAGCAGCCCTGGCTACAATGGCATTATGAGATTAATGAGCCTTTTTGAATAACAAATGCAGCTACAGCCAACTGTTGGCAATTAGTTAGAGCAAAGCCATGCTGCGCTCTGGATCTGTCAGCTGGGTCCCCAAAGGAGCAGACAGAAGGAAGAGCTAGAACCGAAAGGAAGCAGAGTTGCAATTCTACCTTCCCTCTCGTAGGCCAGCGCTCCAGCCTGTAAGGACCCTGAGCTAAGCCTCTCGTAACCATATCAATCTGAGGTCACTGAGTGAGAGACGTGTAAGAGATCATCTTGTCTACCATTTTGCTTCCACGTAGCACTACATAGCAGCGTTCCCAAAGTTTAAAGGTCTGTTTACAGGTCATATGAGTCACCTGGGAACCTGGAAACCTTGCCTTCAGGTGACTGCCAATGCTTCTGATCCAAGAACTGCAGTTTCAGTAGCCAGGTCCATGGTGGGGGGATGGTGAGGGAGAGAGCGATTGATTTTGTTATCCTGAGACCTTAGTATTTGCACTTCATTCATCACTTGTGTATATTCATTCATTCAACCTGGTCGACCTTGTGAGAGGCAGCTGGATTCCCATGTACTGACTCAGAGATGGGAAAAAATAGCCTGGAGTAAAACCAGAGAGATTCCCTGGGGCTAGGAGGCGGCCATGGGAGGCAGGCCTGGGTCATAGCAGGGTGGGCTGCGGTGGGCTGCCTGGGAGCCTCCTCCCTTCAAGAATGCCCTTTGGAAGCAGCAATGACTGCAGCCCACAGCCAAGGCAGGCAGCGGGGGAGAGAAGTAATGCTCACACACATCATCTTCTCTTTAAGAGAGAAAATGCATCTTAAAAGCAGTGGGAGCTAATTTGCTCTTCTATAATCAATCACCCAGTCAGAAAACAAAAACACACCACAGTGAGCCTGGAAGAGCTAAGAGGAGATGCAAAGGCTGGCAGGCAGGTGGGGGTCCTGGAGAGGAAATATATTCCTCTTAATGGGTTTAAAATAGAAGAACCTTAAGGACAGATGGCATATGTGTGCATATGTGTGCTTGTGTCCATGCATGTGAGTGTGTGTGTGTGGCCGGGTCATGTCTAAAGCGATGCCAGTCTTTTCCAGGCTCCCCCTGTCATCCCGCTTTTTCCTTTTCTTTTTCAGTTGAACGTATTGGGGTGACATTGGTTAATAAAATGATATACGTTTCGGGAGTGCAATTCTGCAATAAATCATCTGTATATTGTATTGTGTGTTCACCACCCAAGGTCAAGTCTCCTTTTGTCACCATTCATCCCCCCTTTACCCTCTTCTATTGTACCTCCCCCACCCTCACTCCCTCTGGTAGTCGCTATACTGTTGTCTGTGTTTATGAGGTTTTGTTTTTTTTTTTTTCTGTAATCCCTCCCCCTTTTTCATGTCTAAAGTGATGCCAGTCTTTTCCAGGCTTCTTGCTGTTGTCCCGTCTCTTTTTTGAAGCATATTTGAGCAGCAGAAAGTGAAAACTTCAGTTGAAGCTTCTCTCTGGAAAAGGCGCCCCGGAAGCACAGAGCTTCTGTTCACTTCTGCCGTCAGCCCCTCACCTGGCAGCCTCTGTTCTCTCCTGAGCCTCAGTTCTCCTTTGTGGGGTGGGGAGCCTCACTCTCCTTTCTCTGCCCACGTTGCTGGAGTGAGGGGAAGTGGGGGCGTCCCTAAAACTGGTGTAAGACAACCTCCAGGAGGTCCTGGTGTTCTGGCCATTTCCACCTGGGTCCTGGGCTTTGGATGAGGGGAGAAGCCCAAGCTGGCCTCAGGTGCCATCTGAGGACCGCTCTGTGGCTTAGTGAGCTGTCTGCAGCTCCCCTGTCTCACTACTTGGAGAGTCGCCCCTGATCAGCTCCCTTTCTCACTTGCTCTCTTTCCTTCCCTGTCTTTTCTTTCTCCTTTTCTCCCTTATCTCTCTGACTCTTTCCTCTACTCATGTGTCTAGACCAACCATATTTTTCAAATGAAATATTGGGACATAGTCTGACAATGGGCCAGAGTATTTGAAACCTGCAAATTTATGGGCATTCTAGAATATATGATCACTGTGAACACCCTTATTTATGCTTCCTTCTTCGCCCCACTGCTGATAACTGCGTGGCCATAAGATATCCAGTTGGGGTCCACGCGATGCCAAATATCCAGATGTTTGGAAAAGTCCAGATGGTAGATTTAATTTTTGTAGTGTTGCTTATTCTGAGTGCTTGGTGCCCTCTGGACACAATTCAGTAAAAGCAAATAGAAGAATAAATAAAGATAATCTCTACAGCCCAAGCGGTGAGTTATTTAGCATCTTGTCTTCAAAAAACCTTGTAGACAGAATGGGATTTTTCTCTTCCTGCTGTCATTGCTTGGGTGGTGTGCTATGTAGACTTCATGTAAACTATCTCTGACCACGCTCTCTGGGGACCCTTCTATGAAAGAGTCTGCCAGTGAAAGAACAGCCTGAGGAAGGAACACCGTGGCTTGGTTTTCTGGAGCCATGGGGTCTGGGTAATAGTGAGTGGAGTCCTTCATCCAAATCCTTACCATTCACCTGACCATCCATCCACCTGCCCACTCATCCCTCCATCTATTTCCTTCCTTCCTTCCTTCCTTCCTTCCTTCCTTCCTTCCTTCCTTCCTTCCTTCCTTCCTCCCTCCCTCCCTCCCTCCCTCCCTCCCTCCCAAATTTATGTGTCTGCTATGTTCCTAGCACGGTGCCAGATAGCAGTCCTTGCCTGCCAGGACTCAGTGTGCTGGGGAGACAGCTGCACACACAGCTGTTAAATGAAACACAGCTGTAGAACAACAACGAGTGCCTTTCTTCCCCAGAACTATCTCTGGATACTCCCACCTGCTCCTCCTCGCTTTACATTCTCCCCACCCCCTAGGGTGGGGACATTGTCTCCAGGAGTTCACAGAATCCTAGAGAAGGGCTGCTCCTTTGTGGCGGGTACAACTCCTTTCCAACAAGTATAGTGGCTGGGAGAAGGATTGATGTATATATAAAAGTTTGAATAACATCCTTTTCATTCCTTTCCCTCTAGCACTGTAATTCATGTTCCTCTAAAGGATAGCAGCCACCCCCCCATCACTGAGAGCTGCAAACCTCTGATAACGTGGACGTTTCTTCCCTCAGAATGTCCTGCCCTTGCAACACCACCCCACAATGGGACAGATGGACAGAGAGGCAGAGCCATTTATTTATTTGAGTTCTGGCTGGTGTCTGGCCTGGTGGGAGAGTAGCAACAAGAGGAGGGAGGGCCTGTGGCTTTTGGAGCTTTAATTAAGCATGTTTGAAAATCCAGAGCTGGTTAGCTAGTAAGGCGCAACGAGACAAAGGCTGGTATTGCTTTGTAAGATTAATAAACTAATTAAATAAAGATTGCAGTGGCCTGGCAGGCCCATAGGGCAGGAGGAGAGTTTGACAGCTGCTCTTTTCTGATGATTGCCACAAATTTTAGAAGAAAAAGACAGGCTGGGCTTCCCCCCATTCCATGAGATAATACCCCAGGCTGTTGTCCTGTCTAACTGCTCACACTGCTGGTCAAGTGGTGTTCCAAGTCTGTAGGTCAGATGCCATGTTTAGCCAACTGGGAAAAAAGAAAACAAAAGCTATTTCTGCCCCTCTAATCCTTGAAAAAAGAAAAGCACCAGTGTGAAGCCATTTGCTTCACCCTGCGATGCACCATCCCTGGGAGCGGTGGCACGGGCTAGGCGGGGGAATTCTTGGAGCCCCAGAGGGCAACCCCAGAGGAGGTTCCCGGCGGAGGTCCTGCCTCCTGCTGATCTATCAGTTTTAAAATGCTGCTCCACAGCTCTGGCTGTCTCAGAATCAAATCTCTGTATTTTTATACACGTTATATTAGATTTAAATGACTCCAGTCCACCCCCTCCCCCCAACACCATTGCCTGGGGCATAAAAAGTAAAAACAGGCCCTTTGGCAAATCCATTGAAGACCCTTCCTTTCTGAGCAACTAAACAACTACCCCTATTCAGAGAGAGGCGGTGAGGAGTGATCCCCACACACCTCTCCTTCCTCAAGACCTGCAGGCACGCCCCTTCCCATCCCAGCCAGGGCCCACGGGCTCCCTGCTCAACACCACGAGGAAGACCGTGGACACACAGGTCCCTGCCTGAAGAGATGTGTCAGCTAGGGACCCTCACTTTCAGTGATATCCAAAAGCTCCGAAGAGTGTGTTGAGGGCTTCCCACCCTGGCTCGGCTGCGCAAGCCCCGTGCGCTTCAGGGGCCCCTGGGGTTGTGTTGGCAGTTTTGGCTTCGTTCTCACAGCTGTCAGATGCACTCTGCTCCGGAGTTCGGAGACGGCTGGTGGGGAGGGCAAGTCCCAGAAAAGATTATGGGCATTTTAGTCTTCTCATTTGCAGAAAAAAGGGGAGGGGGAGGTAATTATCATAAAATTATTATTGTAATAAAATCAATTCCGTCCACTTTATAAAACTGGCAAAGAAGCAAGGTGAACGATGTGCTCAGAGAGTTCTAGGTAACTAGGAATATTGCAGCTACCAGGCAGTGCCTCAGTCCTTTCTGGAACAAAATGGAAAAGAATGAGTCAGGTTGACCTGAGACGTAGCACTCACCACCCTGCCAAGCTGCTCAAACTCCGTGAGACTCATTTTAACTGGGCGTGACACTTGAGGTTAAACATGTGGACTTCAGTGTCAGGCTTTGTCTCCTCCTGTCTGTTTACCTTTGAAAGATGTATTTGGACCTCATTTTTCTCATCTGTACAATGGGGATGATTATAATTCCTATCTCAGAGGATCATTGTAAGGATTGATAAAGATCACTCATGGAAAGTTTACACCTCAGTGGCTAGTACGTATTAAGTGCTCAGTATAATAATCATAAGCATATATAATAACCTTACTTATTAATAAATGAGGTTACATACATATATAAAGCATTCTGTGCAGTATGTGGCAGATGTTCAATAAGTAAAGGTCCCCACCTCTTCTCCTTCCAAAAGGGAATGATCTAGTCCATGCATTCACACACACTCCCATCGGCTGAATTTCCCATGGAAAGGGAAGGCTGTGTAGTGCAGGGTGGGGACAGCCGGAACTGGAGACGCGCCTCTGAAAACTCCGGTCCGCAGGGCTGCTGCTCGCTCCAGGAGAAGGGAATGCTTCTAAGGAGTCAAACGGCAGGAGCAGGATAGAAGCCACAACCGCACAGGCAGCCCGGTCTGGCCCCTGCAGCAGAACCCCAGCTGGTCCCCAGGCTCAAAGGCGGTTTTGTTCACATGCCTCCCACCGTATCCTGCAAATCTATGCAGCGTCTCAAACACCTGTCGGTTAACATCCACAATTCTCTCCATAAATTGAAATCAGTCCGAGGATATAATTTCAGGGTGTTATAAATATTGACTCTAAAATGAACATTATCACTTATTAAACACATTCAGTGGAACCTAAATGCCACAGTGATTTGACATCCATCACCGTCCGTTTAAAAAGCACATGGGTTCAAACTGTTTCTTTAATACCGGAACATTTTATTTTAATCTCTAATCTTCTTAAACTAACCTTTCTAGAATTTTTTCTAATGTAGTATGTTCTTAATGCTTGCTAATCTTTTATTGATCACCAAGTATGCATTGCTGAAAAAATATTATATATGTAATCAGAAATTCAAATTCTTTTAAATTTTTAATTGTGGTAGAAAAACACAACATAAAATCTGCCGTCTTAACCGTTTTAAGTGTAAAGTTCAGTAGTGCTAAGTATACAGACATTGTTGTGTGCTGTCAAAAATTTTAATGTTCAAATTTTTCGTGAGTGTCTAAGTGTTAAAATTATTTCTTAAATGAATAGCTATTATAATTATCAGCCATGTACAAATGATCAAAAGAACATAAATATGAAAAAATTTTAGTACTAAATTAAATAATAAAAATAATTGGGATATATTTCTTAATGAGATTGATGTGATTCTCCCAATTAAATAATAAATATTACTTATTGCTAGAATGAGAAGGTGGACAGTATCAATTCTACTCTTTTAAAAATTTATTTGTTTTGGGCCCTGGCTGGTGTAGCTCAGTGGCTTGAACGTGAGCCTGAGAACCAAAGGATCGTGGTTCGATACCCAGTCAGGGCACATTCCTGGGTTGCAGGACAGTTCCCAGCATGGGACACACAAGAGGCAACCATACGTTGATATTTCTCTCCCTCTTTCCTTCCCTTCCCCTCTAAAGATAAATAAATAAAATCTTTTAAAAAATAATTAAAAAAAGATGTAAGGTTCTTGGAGGAAGCAGATAAATAAATTCAATCTATTAGAAAAATTTATTTGTTTTGTTTTTGTAGGTGTGAAGATGGACAAATCTTGTTTACACTGATAAGTTGACAGGAATAGATATTTTATTATGATAACTTCATTAATTATTTGAACTCTTTTGAGTTAAATGCCCCATTTTACACAGCAACCCATCATCCAAAAATATTTATCCTTCAACTTTGTTGAAAGAGAAAAAGACTCCCTAAGGGATTTGTTATTCGCCATTAGAACCATTCACTCTGTCGATTTCTGGGAGTATACCAAGAGCCTTTTCTAAAATCTATTCAATGACGATTAATTACATCTGTTATTTTTTCATGTTGTCTAGTCCAATTTATTAAGAAAGTGTTGGAAAATTAAAATATTGTTCATTTTGATCTACTTTTCTCAGTGCAATTTAAAACATAAAATGCTTTTATTTTATTACATGCTTAAGTATCTTTTTTGTCAGAACATTAGAGCTCAGATTTAGCTCCTTCATTTTATGGAAAATGGCTTATGCATGATTATTTAGCAAAGCTAGTCTTTCTCATCAAACCAGTCTGCAAATCAGGCTTACTTTTCTAAGAGGAAGTCCAATTAAAATTTTTAATTCAAATTAATATTATAGTACATGAGGTCTGTCTAGAAAGTATCCAGCCACACACTATGAAAAATCTAGATATTTATTGAAGAAAATACAAGATACAAGAAACATTGTACATAGGACAATGATACCTCAGTTGCCTTTAAAATAGGCCCCTTGGGACCTCACACAGTTCTCTCAGCATCATTAGCAACTGCAGCACGATGTTCCTTCTGCTCTGGTAGCAGAAGCCACAGAATGAATTTTGCCACGACATGTTTCATGCCAAGATCCTGCATCAAAATCTCAGACACAGCAGCTTTTGGAATTCCCCGATCAGCTTCTAGTTCTTGTACTGTCAGTTGCTGCTCTTTGTTGATTGCCTGTACATGTTCAGCATTCTCAGGTGTTCTGCTTGTTGCAGGCCTTCCAGAACATGAATTACTTTTAACAGATTCTTGACCATCTTCGAAGCACTTGTGCCACACTTTTATTTGCACTGCGCTCATTGCACCATCCCTGAAAGCTTTCTGAATCATCCGAATAGTTTCCACGGAGGAATGTTCAAGCTTAACACAAAATTTGAGGCAGATTCGTCATCACCAAGCCATTATTATATGAAATGTTAAAGGGAATTATATTAAAAAAAGATGATCAAAACTATGAACACTAAAATGACAATAAATTCACAACTATCAACAATTGAATCTACAAAACAGACTAAGCAAAGCAGAACAGAAACAGAATCACAGATATGGAGATCATTTGGAGAGTTATCAGTTGGAGGGGGAAAGGGAAGAATGGAGGAAAAGGTGCAGGGACTAAGAAGTATAAATTGGTAAGTACAAAGTAAACAGGGTGATGTTAAGAATGGTACAGGAAATGGAGAAGCCAAAGACCTTATATGTATAACCCATGGACATAAACTAAGAGGGGGACTCTGGAAGGAATGAGGGTACTGGGTGGAGGGGGACAAAGGGGAAAAATTGGGGCAACTCTAATATCGTAATCAATAAAATATATTATTAAAAAATTTGAAGCAGATTTGTTGCTCTACTCACTCAGTCATTTTGAATGTGATGGCCACACAGTACACATGCTCACTCAATGACATCTACTGCCCCAACTGACTAGTGCAGTGAAGTTGTCATTGTACACGCATGTGCATTCCAGTCCCCTAGCCTTGGCTGCCAGGTGATATCAATGTTGCATAAACCATTCTTGTTAAATTAATCCTGGCTGGACTTTTTCCGGACAGACCTCTTTTGCTTTGAGGAAAACTATGAAAACCACTGTAAGAAGGATTAGTTCTAATTTTGTGAAAAAACATTACTAAAAGAAGTCAAGATTAAAATCATCAAGGATATATAATTAATCCATTTTATAAAAATTAATAAAAACAAGAATAAATATAAGTTGTTTCAAAATTCAATGTTATATGCAGTCAAATAGTAAGTTATTTATAAGACAAAAACATGATCAATGGTGTGGCTTTTGTGTGTGTGAGTGTGTGTGTGTGCATGTAAATGTGCTTGCAAGTGTGCACTGAACTTTGGAGTTAGCTTTTGTGAATGATTAAATAGGTGTCTGGTATAAAAACACAGAAATAACTCCTTCAATTTCACGAGACATCGAGATAAGCTCTCCAACACATTCGGTGAAGGAGGAAGGCAGGGACAGTTGATCCCTGAAAACACGGGCAACGTGGGTTTGAACTGCATTGTGCACTCACACGGAGTTTTTTTAATAAGTTCCCATATGGTTTTGTTGTGAGGCTGGGAGTCAGTGACGTGGAGGGCCGACTGTATGCATTCATCTAACCATTTTAGGCATAGTGGTATTTGTGGGGGTTCCTAGAACCAATCCCCCATGGATATCCAGGGACTGCTAAGTTTTGGGGGAGTCTAAAGGTATTTGCTGAATTTCAACAGTGTGAAGGGGGTGCTCCTGAGCTCTACGTTGTTCAAGGGTCAACTGTATTGCTAAAAATTAATTCATACAACAGCTATATCTTTTTTGATTAATAGGAGGTGTAGGAGAGAAGAAATTTAAACATTTTATAAGATGAAACAGTCTCAAGATTGATTGTAATTGGAATATGTAGCTCAGCATATTATTTGATAAAATAGACTTTTAACTGCCTATTGAATAATGCACACTGCATTCAAAAGAAACCACATAAAATTTTTATTTGTGAGATTTATCCAGTACAACTTGTCAACTTCAGTGGCCCCTGAAAACATTTCAGTCATGTTTAAAACAATTAGTGTTGCAAACCTAGGCACTGGTTTGACTACTCAAAGCCCTTTTTTTCTCCTTCTAGGACTGAGTATTGAGATAGTTGAAAAGAGTTTCTTATCTACATTATTTTGTTATTTTATTTTATTGTTTTAATCCTCACCCAAGGATATTTCTACTGATTTTAGGGAAAGGGGGGAGAGAGAGAGAGAGAGAGAGAGAGAGAGAGAGAGAGAGAGAGAGAGAGAGAGAGAAATACCAATGTGAGAAATACCAACTGGTTGCCCCCTGTGCACACCCCGACCAATGATCGAACCCGCGACCTTTCGGTGTTTGAGATGATGCTCCAACCAACTGAGCCACGCAGCTAGTTGCTTATCTTCAATTGTGCGTATGTGTGTTTGTAGAGCCACGCTACAATTATCTTCATCGTCCCTCATGATGCTATTTCCTCTTCATTCTCCCCAGGCCCGGTCAAAGCAACACCTTCTTTGAGAAGACTGGAGGAATGCGGAGATGATGCCCTGCCCAGAGAATTGTCAGCAGGCCCGCTGCCCGCACTCTACAATGTATCTGGTATCTGAGGAAAGACTACTTCTCTGAGGACCTGTGACTAAGTCTGTGGCTTTGTATGAGTTACAGAGAACCAAAACAGGGAAGGGACCGGCCCTAAGATGGGCTTATTATGCCCTCTTCACCAATAAGGAGACCCACCCCCAATTAATATTTTAAATTGTCCTTTTGTTAGGTGCTCTGAAGGGTTTTACTCCTTGGAGAGTACACATTAATAAGGATGAGGGTGAGCAGGAAGGGGAACTCCTACGACACCAGGGACAGTGTGTGTGGAACTTGAGGACCTGCAATTGATAAAATTAGCTTTGCCTACATTCTTCTTGGAAGGTCCTCACACGCGGAATGTATTTCTTCACCATCTGCACACCACACACACACACATTCGCACACCCTCACAAGCTCACACACGCTCTCCCACACCTTCACATTTGCACTCTTGTACTCACACACACATGCACTCACAGATTCACATACACACCCTCACGCAGATTGTATACTCACAAACTTTTAATATTCACACATACTCATGTTCACTCACACACTCATGTACTTACACATAGCCACACCCCCCCTACAGTCACGCACTTTGCGGAACACAGTCCGGAGATGTCTTTTGCTTGCTTTAGGTCACACAGCACAGCTGCATGCTCCAGTGTTAAGACAACTGCTCTAGGACATCATCTACAGCTTCCCTCACCCAGGCTATGAGTCCTGCTTTCCTTCTAGGAGAGTAGGAGTTATCTGACTTTTTTGTTGAGATGTCTGGCCCTTTCTCTTCTGGGATGATAAGGCAACTGGTCCCGGCAGGTCCACACTGATCCCCAGCTGCCCGGGGCCGTAACAGCAGAGCTCTGCACACCCCGAGAGTCAGCAGCGCTTCTCTCAGAGCCTCTGCAGCCGGGGAGGCCTGTCCGAATGGAACAAAAACCCAGGGATGTACTTCCCTGACGGCTGGTTCAAGCATCAGTCACCTGCTGGTGGCAAACAGGAATCATTAAGGTGCCCAGACACACTTGCGCCCCTTGTGGTCCTGCCTGCCCAGTGAGAGGCAGCATGGTTGCCTGAATGGGAACAGTCACCTTGAGATGTCATTCCAGGCCTGTCCCAATTGTGCTGTGTGGCCTGGAGCAAATAAATGGCCTTTCTGGGCCTCCCACCAAGCTCCGCAACAAAGTGTGAGTGTAAGTAGTGTGACTGTGTATGCAAGTGAGAGTATGAGTGCGTGCAGGTGTACCTACGTGTGAATGTGTGTGTGGGTACACATGAGCAGGTTACAGTGTGTGTGTGAGGCTGAGTTTGTCTGAGAGCTATTAATTCAGAGACATCAATAATCGTTTAAATATGAATGATCTACATACAACAATTAAAAAAAGACAGAGAATGTCAGAGTGAACCAAAACCCCCACAAGACCCAAATACATTGTCTACAAAAGCCCACATTTTATATAAAGACACATGTATTGCTTAAACGTAAAGGGATGAAGACGCACTTTTCTAGTTTTGGGAAAGAATATCAGCAATTTGTATTTTTTTGTGAATTTGTTGGTGTTTCTTTTTTTTTTCTTCAGATGACACCTTTGTGAAATAAAAGCACTTGTCACCTGTCTCAGGATTTTAAATGCTGAAGTTTTAGGCGATGTCCTTGGTGCTCGTGAAATGGCCTAGTCGAGGGCCACTCCTGAAGAGCCGAGGCTGCAGGTGTGTGCGTGCTCACAGGTAGTTATCACGAAGCAGGAGCCAATGGCCGGGTGACTGGTACTCTCTTAGGTCAGCGTGAGAACTGGGTTTGCCGACAGAGCCTCATTCTGACAGCCAGTTCTTGGGCGGCCTTGATTTTGGTTCGCATCCCAGGAAGCCTGCCAGGTGGGCCAGAGCCGGAAAACACGGGTCAGCACGCAGCCCAGAGCTGCGTCAGAGCAGAAGACGAGCTGGGAGCAATGGCTGCTGGGGCCCTTTGGGGTTTGGGTGGTTGGAGCTGTTTTTCAGCAAAGCGTTTGTGACTTTGTCACCCTAATGCACCAACAACTAAATGGAAAAGAAAACGTGTCACTGCTGGTTCTGTCACATCGGCTCTGAATCATTGGATTGATGTTTTGGATCGAACTGCTCAGATATTGGGTATTCTGGAATTCCAACAGGCGGATGCCTACCCCTCTGTGTCAGAGGTTCTCAAATAATGCACTGAAGAATATTAGTTTCATGTAACATTAAAGGATTCCCTGAGTGTCTGTGTTGGACGACACATTATTGCGGGAAGTGGGTAGGGGAAAGGCAGCGCTGAATGCCGAGTTAAGCAAAGGGAATAGGTTTCTCTATTTTGAACCTTTATCAATGGACAAATGTGCACCGGGAGTCCCGGCAGACGAGGTGGAGATTTACACTGTGGTATGCAGTATTTCCCCAACTTACTTGAACAGGGGATTTTTTTTTTTTTCATGGAATGCCTGTATCAGAGTCAAATGATGTGCAGTGTGTTGCTTAAACAAAGTGGGGTTTTAATTTTTTCTCGTGTAAGAAAACCAGAAATAGGCAGCCAGGCGATTATGAAACCATGGTATTATCTGACACCCAGGCTCCTTTTATCTCTCTGCTCTAAAACCCTTAGCTCATTACCTCTGTCCTCAAGGTCACTACACAGTTCCAGATGGCTACCGATACCTGGCCATCCACTCTGTTCCAGGCAGAGAGTTGGAAGAAGTGGTGAAGGATGTAAAATATGCTCCCCCTTGGTGAAGATCTCCCTTGAGGAGAGTTTCTGGAAGTCTCACCCATGACTTCTGTTTGCATCTCATGGATCACATCTTAGCTGCCATGGAGGCTGGGACATGCAGGCCGAGGGCTGGTCACATTGCTGCCCTGAATTAAATCAGAGGTTTATAACTAACGAAGAATGGAAGAAAGAATGTTGAGTAGGCCAGAGTCTCTTCCAAGTTTTGTAGCATTGATATACGTCATTTTCCCACTGGTCTCCAGTGTTTTATCTTACCCAGGTGCTACTTGGTCTTGGTTGATCTCTCTCTTTCTCTCTCTTTCTCTACCTCCCTGTGTATCTTTGTCCTTCTCTCACATACACATAGACAGAAATGCATGTATATGTGCATATGCATGTCCTACATTATCTATGGAATATAAAGGACTAACAGAATGTTAGAGCAGAAAGAGACTTTAGATATTGTCTAGCTCACTGGTTCTTACTCCTGATTACACATTAGAATCACTTGGGGACACTTATAAAAATATCTATACCTGAGCCCCACAAGTTTGAATTGTATGCCAGCTAGTCACATATTTTTCCGCCTTGATTCTAATTTGCAGCTAGTGTTGAAAGCCTATAGTCTAAAGCAACTTCATCATTTTATAGGGAAATCGTGAAATTATTTCTTTCATGTCTGTTTCCTCATTAGACTGTAAAATTTATGAGAGCAGGGATAGTATCTATTATGTTCTCACTGTGACCACGGAACCAGTTCAAAATGGTCCTATCTGGTTTGACAGGGTGCTGAGTTGCTTTTCAGAGACAACAGACCAAAATCACAAGTCATGAAGATGAAGCACGTGCACAAAAAAGAACTTTGGCCTCCAGCTGTATCTGGAACTGAAGTCCCCCCACCCCTTCCAATCAAAGGACCAGGATGTAACTGAACTTGAACACTGGAACCCTTTCAGGAGCCAAGAGTCCATTGTCTAGGAAGATCCGATGCAGATGCCCCTTTACCATAAATGGCTAAGTTCTCAGGTCCTACTGATGCCTGGCACCCAGGGAGGCCAAGGGAGGCCTCAACCCGATACCAGGGTCCAGGTTCTAGTCAGCACAGGAAAGGATTTGAGAACCAAATGGAAAGATTTAGTGAAACACAGTAAATTTATTAAAGCAAAAGTACGCATTCAAGAAGTGGAGACTGTGACACCCAGATGGAATCTGGATGAAAGGTTTTTATTAAACATAGGGAAGGCAGGGGATAAGATAGTCCTCGGCTTCTTATGCTTGTGGAGTGACTGCCCACATGGCTTGTCTTCCTCCCTCCTCTCCAGATAGCAGTTTCTTTTTGTGGCCTTCCCTGAACTGTCATAGCAATTCGGGGCCGGGGGGGGGGGCAGTTCTGAAATTGCAAGGCAAATTTACTATAAAGATATTATAATGGTCCTTTTGGTCAACATGGCCACCAAATCTGGTTGAGACTGGTTTTCGTTTGTCTCAACTACAGGAAATTGGGGAAGGCGAAGCCGGGGAACAGGTGGTCAGTAAAAATCTCATCCAGCAATGTTCCAGCCAGGATGGAGAAGGGGAGGGGTCGAGCTTGAGGCCTTTGTTCCGTTTCAGCCTTCCTGCCTCAGTAGGATTACACCTTCCCCTGCCAGCACTTCTGCACACCTGTGCCGCCAACCCATTAGGTCTCCCATCTTCTCAGCTGGCGCCTTCTCTATCAATCAACCTTTCCTTACGACAAACCCTGATATTTTAAGTTTTGGCCTTTTGAAACATCGGACACATGGACTTTGGTCTACTAATACCACTCTATTCATCCCTAGAGCTTAGCACAGTACTGACACAAAGCTGAATGAATGAATGAAGGTACTCGTGCAAGGCCGCACAGAAGACATACACAGAAGAACCAGTTTTGGAACCTCTGTCTCTTGACTTCCTGCTCAGGGCTCCTGCAGTTATCCCACTGCTTCCATTGTGGGATGGTCGGACCCTGGAACACTGGATTCCAGTGCTGATAGAGGTGCCTGCGTGCTCCTGTTGTGCTCATTGTCGGCTGCGGTAATTCTTTGTGATGGCCAGGTTAGGAACCGTACCTCACTTCTTCAAGCACCACCAGCCGCACACCTTGCCTGACTCACCATAGATGACTGATGATAACAGCTCACTGGGGGTGGGGGGTGGTACCCACGCAAATTCAGTTTAGAATACCATCCTTTCAGAGTCTCTATCGTCAAAGGCCATTTTTCCATATTCAGTCTTCCCTTACTATGCCCCAAACCTGGATTCTACATCTTCTCTAGCTGATGCTCAATTTTAACTACCTGTCTGGTTGAAAAGTCCTGAAAACCGATTCATGGTAAGGTGTTAATGACTGACAATGTTTGATGGAGTACACTTTTTTTGGACTTTTGCATATCAGTCAGGGACAGTGTCCTGACTCAAAGAAAGTCTGACTTCCAAATTTTAAGTATAGAGTTGTAGCACTCATGAGGGGTATCTAGGGATCTAAGCAAGGTGGCCTTCTGGAGGGGGGTTGCAATCAGATCAGTCAGGAGGGAACCCAGGTGTTCATCTTTGAGCTAAGACACCTGGGAAACACCCCCGGGAGTCAAATTCTCAAGTCGGCCCTCAGAGGTCTACTTTGAGCATGGGTTCTCACGTAGCCCCACAGGGATCGGGGAGCTGTGTAAGAGACCAGCTCCTCCCTGGGGTGCTGTGCTGTGGGGGCTTGGTCATAGGGGCGCAGACTCATTAGTGTTAAGGAGGAAGAGAATGCATATTCAGTGCCCAAGGCGGAGCTCTTAATAAACATTAACTCATTCTTCTTTCTGCAGGGATTGCTCAGCCAGCAGCCCCAGAGGGAACAATTAGGTTGTTTATCCAAACCTCAGCCTCTTTGCTATGTAATTGATTTTTCATTGAGTGTATTTAGGAAATGGTTATTTACATGAATACAGACACACCAGGGACATGGCAGCATCTGATCACAGGAAATGGGAGGGAATGTAGATCAAAGCGTGGAATCAAGTGGGAAGAAAGGTGGGCTTGGGGGCCAGCTGGCAACCTGGGAGATTCCAACTCTGCTACTGACTGTATATTTGGCAAATTATTAACTTAAGCCTTGGTTTCCTCATTTGAAAAAAGAAATAAATTTAAATAATGCTTATAAAATGTGGAGAGCTGGGTATGCTACATCCTACACTATACACTCAGTGGGCTGTTGTTATTATTATTACTATTGGTGATGTTATTTTCAATGCTGGGGAAGCTTTTCTGTCCTCTGCTTAGCCTACCTGAGCCTAATCACAACTCAGCTCTTAGGCCTGTCTTGCCTTTCCCCCAAACCTTCTGCTGTGTATTGGTTTGACAGAATTTCAAATCCACTTGATTATGACAAAAATGAAGTTGTTTTTAGAAATAAAGTTGTTCTGATATGAGTGAATTTGTGTCAGGATGTTGTCACTGGCGTCTGTGGTTGTCGATAAGCACCCAGTAGCGCAGCTGCTGAGGGGCTTATCGGTAAGAACGAGTGGAGAAGCAGCTATGGCAGCTATGGCCAGGGGACATTTGGACTAGAAATGCCCAGGGTGTAACAGGAGGAACATCAGAGAGTGCTCCGTGTGGCAAGGCGACTCTCATGTAAAGAGCTCTCGGAACGCCCTGGGGCTCCTGCCTCGGTAAAGCGAGTCTTTGACAGCAGTGGTGAGGAAGGTGCCGCAGCTCCGTGAAAGACATCGTCCTGCCCGCCAGCTCGGGTGCTGCTGCTCCTGAGCAGCATGCCCCAGGAACAGGAAACTTCCATTTACCCCGGCGGCTGGACATCAGCCCTGAGCTGGCTCAGCGGACTCCCCTGAGAACCAGCCTGGGGAAAGGTACACCTCGCACTAAACCTGCATTTTTTTACCTTAAACTCCTCTGGCATGAAACAACTGTAAATTCACTCAAAGTATGTTATTTTTTTTATTAGCTTATTAAAAGACTTTATCCTGTATGTGAGTGGCTTGTGAAATTATTATAAATCCCACAGGGAATCTGTATTAAATAAATGATTGGCAAAGACAATCTCAGTTGCTGAGCATGAGTACCAACCCCCCACCCCCAGCAACCAAACGCCTCTCCTGACAGCTCTGGTCCTTTCCCAGTTACCCCCATCTTTCATCAGCCTTTATGAAATTTAGTTGGCAGCATCCTGTTTTAGACCTTAGTTACAAGCCAAAGTATTTTCCCCCATGTACAGAGAGGTTTGTTAGCTGTTAGGACCATGTAGTCATTGAACAGGACTGGACATGAGATCATACAGGCCCCCGGGGCACTGGGGTGACCTGCGAGAGCTCCTCCTGGGATGTCCACGTGCCACAGGAGTGGCCAGCGGGCAGGCTGGCTGGCGTTTGTGCTTTGGCATTTCTCTGGTCGAAGGCTCACCGCAGTGTTCAGGGGACGTGATTGGGCCTCTCAGCCCAATGGTCCTTATACGAAGTGCTGTCCAGGAGCCTCTAGACAGTGACCTCAAGGATCAGGGGGTGCTCTTGGATGTCACTGCAGCCCCATCAGGCACGGCGGGATGTTCCCACTGCCATCACTCCAAATACCCGTCTCAGTCTCAGAGCCACTTAAACGTGGCCATGGCAGGCAGACCAAGTGAGTACCATGGGAGACCACAGAAACCTCAGTCAGGGGTGCCCTACAAAGTCAAACAGCTGTATTTCCCCAAAACAGTTTTTACAGCCCTTTAAATAACTTACGAAAAGCTACAAAAGTCGTACTTACCAGGACACACATGGTAAATAGGGACATCACTTCCCATCAGTATATGTATGTATGGGTGGTCACGGTGGCTCCTGTTTTCCCTCTGCCCCCCTACACACGCACCAGTACATGCACACACACACACTATCCACAGACATGTTGGTGTCTGGACACGTGCTCACAGCTTGAGGACTTTGTCCTGGGTCTCAGGGCTACTGTCTTCCCCGGAGGTGTCACTTGGCTCACTGGTGTTGCTGCTAGGCCTCCGGGTCCTTGTCTAGCGACCCTCCATCTATACCTCAGGTCCAAAATGTCCTCATCTGAGCCCAAGTTCCTGCTCTGGCGGAAGCTGAGCGCCGCTGGTGCTTTCTTCCTGGGCCAGTGCCCACCCTCCTCCTTCATGAGCCAGTGTGAGCTTCCAAACACGGGGCTGTGGCCAGCCAGGACCTCTCTGAGGGCAGAGAAGGACGGGCCCTGCAGAGGCATGTTCAGGCCGGGGCTGAAGAGGCTGGCCGGCTTGGCCCCCAGAAGACACGATCCCCAACGTGGAATAACTGCACGGAGAGCAGTGGGAAGCAGCAGCAAAGGGCAGACCCTGCCTGGGGTCCGTGGTAAGGCTGGGTAGAGAGGTGAAGTCAGATATGGGCATTGCTCACGATTATTTCAGAGTCCTCTCTCGGATTTTAAACTTGGTGAAAATCACTGCACAGGTAATGGCTCACTCCCTGCCTGTGCTTCTCCCATAACTCTGGTAACAGGAACCGTCGGCTAAAAGAGCCCCTGAGAGAGGAGAATTGTAGCGTGCCCAGTGACTTCTCCCTTCCGCGGGGAATGCAAAACCCCGCCCTTTGGGCCCCACTGGCAGCTGCCAAAACGCAGGCTTTCCTCTTAATAACTGCGAAATTGAATGGTTATGAATGAAGGGCCAGAGTATGACGGCACCACAAGTGAGAAGGCTTCAGGCTCCTGCAAACTCAGTATGTGTTAACAGAACCAGGAGACTGCTGAAATGCCAGACTGTGTTAGCTAACGGGGAGTCAGGGCCAGGTGATACTTGGACTTGAGCACCAGGTGAAGGGTGGCGTTTTCCATGGAATGATGCCAAGTGTAGGTGTTTCCCATGGATGCTGACCAGCTTGGTAAGGGTCCTAGAAATCAAACCAGTTAAGGAATGAATGACTAACATTGAGAATACTTAGTCTGGGGCCTGGGCAGTTCTTGGGATTGGGCACTGGGCTCAGGTAGCCATCGTTCAGTCTGTGCTGATCTTCCATCAGCAGGGGCCATGAGAAGGTTCCATGTTGCCCCACAAGGCAGTGCAGCTGTCCAGGGGTGAACAGGATCATATCCCATGTGTTTGACCATCATGCTTTATAGTCAGAAGGGTTTACAGCTGGTTTTATAGCCCTTGCCACTCTTCTTCCCCATAGCTGGGACCGTTTTACCCAGCTAGCAGGCTGTGGTGATTTTAAAACATGATCCCAAATGTCTTTGTCAAGATATGGGATCTGCATCCCCTCTCCTTGAATCCAGGCTCTTTGACTTCTTTGCCCATAGAATATAGGGGAAATAGCAATGTGCTAGCTTCCAGGCCCCGGGTTAAGAAACTGGCAGCTTCTGTTTCCTCTCTCTCATGCTCACTCTCAGAACCCAGCCACCACCCTGCAAGGGAGCCAGCAGGCACACAGACAGCCACATTTAGGGACAGCTGAGGTCCCAGCTGAGGTCCCAGCTGACAACCGTCATTGACCTCCAGACACGTGAGCCAGGCTCTGCGGACGATTTTCTGCCCAGAGCAAAGATGAGCCACCCCCACCAAGTCCTGTCCGTGTGGCACATTTGTGAGAAAAATAAATGAGTGCTGTTTGCAGCCCCACATTGGAGGTGGCGTGTTAGTAACTGGAATACAGGCCAAGGCCGGTGCCCCATCCTCAGGAGCAGCGCTAACTGGGACATCAGCAGTTCTTCCTCCGGCTCACCACCTGGCATGTAGTAGTGACTCAGAGCATTTGCTAAATGAATGAATGAATGACTACATGTTCCAGTCACAAAAACTGAATGCTTGCCTTCACTCTGAGACCCAGTCTTCTAGGGCGCCCAGCTCAGTATTTTTTGTAAACTTGGTTTTAACAATGGTGTCCATTTAAAGAACACAGTTGGAAGGTACCCCAGGCCCTCTCCTCCCAGCATGTGGAGAATGCTCAATTCATTTCATTCCTTTAAAATGTATATTTATGTACAAATTATTTGTTATTATTTAGAAGAATTAGAAAATTCAAAAACCAAATGATTCATAAGGTTAGCACCCAATTAAAACAATATACGAAGATCTCTCTCTCTCTCATTCTCTTCTTTCTCAGTCAACACATACACAAATAGACCCAATTATATTATTCTGTTCTGTGATTTTCTTACTTGGCAATATATTTGAACATCTCTCCTTGTCGGCAACTATAAATTGACTTCTACAGAGGACACTCAGAGCCCCAAGATGGCATCTGTCACACCAGTGACAGAGAAGAAGTTTGTGGATGTTGACATAGGGGAGCTGCCAAGCTGGACGCTGACCGGCTTTCACCCCTAAAAGCGTTGCCGGAGCATTTCAAAGCGGTTACCACCGAACTACAAATCATTTGCCCATGTGCAGGAAAGGAGGTTTCTCTGGGGCTGGCAGTGTTGTGCTTTTCCACTACTGCCTTTCTTACAAGGAACTCAAACACGAGTGGCCCTCAAATACCCCCAAAGAGGCCCCAGTGTGGAGGGGGGACCCTGCAACCCTGCCATGGCCTTCTTTGCCCGGCACACCTGTATCCTTTTACATCCTAATTGAGAATTAACATCTGATAAAAGATGACTAGTTAAAATATGTATGTATAAGGGTGAGAAAAAGTAGGTTGATAGTTGTTTGTATGGAAAATAATACCATAATAAATAAATAATAACAAAAGAATAAATTCTGGGTTTCCCATGCTCACAACTGTAAACTTACTTTTGCCCATCCTTGAATATAAATATACATATGCATATATATCAACATCTTTATTTTCAGTGGCTTCATAATTTTATTGTGTGAACATAGCAAATTATTTAGCAATTCCCTATTGTTTGAACTTTAAATTTCCTTTTTTTGTTTTGTTATTATAAAGAATGCTGTCATAAAAATAGTATTATGCATAGATTTTTGCACCCATGCCTAATTATTTCCTTGAAGAGGATGATTTTTACAGCTTCTGAGGTATATTACCATATTACGCTCTACAAGATTTGCTCCCACTGATTCCCAACAGCAGCGTATAGATGTCCATTTCCACCTTCTCACCCATGCCAGCCATTCTGATGATTCTTTTTAATCTTTGCCATCTGAAGAGTAAAAAGCACACATGATTGTGTTAAGTCACGCTGCTTTTATTAGCCTGAGGTCCAACCTTGTTTGCATCTGTCATTGTATTTGCATTTCTTCTTTCATGATTTGCTTTTTTGTAGCATTTGGCCGTTTTACCTCCACACTGTGTGTCTCAGTTTCCTAGGGCTGCAGAGACGAATCGTCACAGTCCAGGAAGCGCAGGACAGCACATGTGTGTCCTCTCGCAGTTCCGGGGGCTGGAAGTCCCAATTAATGTAGCAGCAGGGCCTCGCTCCCTCTGAAGACTCTAAGGAAGGATGCTTCCTTGCCTCTCCCTGGCTTTTGGGGGTTGCCAGCCATCCCTGGTGTCCCTGGTTGGTAGCGGCACTACTTTAATTTCTGCCTCTGTCTCCCCTCTGCTTCTCTGTGTGTCTCCAAATCTTCCTTTCCCTCTACAGACACCAGTCATTGGATTAGGCCCATCCTCAGTCACCATGACCTCATCTTAACTTGATGACATCTGCAAAGACCCTTTATCCAAAGGTCACATTCACAGGGCCTGAGGGGGTTAAGTATTGAACATATTTTTTTGGGGGGGGCAGTTTAATCCACTACATTGTGCTTATATTTTTCTTATTAATTTGTGACACCTTCATGCTTGATCTTTTTTAAAAACCGTTTTTAAAGATTTTATTTATTTTTTAGAGAGTGGGGAAGGGAGGGAGAAAGAGAGGGAGAGAAACATCAGTGTGAGAGAGAAACATCGATCAGCTGCCTCTCACATGTGCCTTGATGGGGGCACTGAACTCACAACCCAGGCATGTGCCCTGACTGGGCATTGAACCGGCGACCTTTTGCTGTGCAGGATGATACCCAACCAACTGAGCCACACCGATCTGGGCATGCTTCATCTTTTAGCTCCATTGGCTCACACCGCAGAGAGGGACAGAGATTTGACTGGAGTTCAGGATGGTGGGTTCCTGTGTCCCGCTGTGAGTCATGAGACCTGTGGGTCTCAGGAACTCCTGCGTTATCCCTTTCTTCCTGGAGAAGCTAAGTGATGGAGGAGGGGGAAGGGCGGTTATCCTCCTGGCACTGCTGTCAGTGACCGTTGACAGGTGTTCCATCAGCCGGCCTTGAAGCCAGTTGTTAGGTGGGCGATGATCAGGATGGGAAAGAGGCTGAGCCACCAATGTCAGCCCCGAATCATAAATAAGTGAATGAATGACCACTGGGGTTGGGCAGGGGTCATCTGGCTTTATTGGGACTTTATGGACTTCCATGAGGCTTTTTGCCTAATGTTGGCTTCTTAAAAGCATCATGTGGCTTTATCTCTGCTTCTCAAGCACTCAGGCATTTCAGTAGCAGCTCTGAATGGATCTTGTTCAAATGTTACAGAGTCATTACAAGCTGAGAAGAGTCTCTGCTCTCCCTGACCTCTGAAAGGCTCTTTCCTAGATAGGTAGGAGGATAGAGAAGAATGGGCTCCAATGTCCGGATTAATTACATTGGAGCAGTAAACTCACAGGGAGTACCATTGGGGCCTGCATCCAGATCCTTCCCTTCTGCAACTTCCCCTGTGAAGAGCCAAGAGCAAGGCAAGGCTCCTGAGAGGCACTGGAGTCTCTGAGATGAGAAGTGCCTTGTCCCAAGGTGCTGAGGGTGCAGTGTGACAGTCAGTCTGCCCCCTGATGGGCCTGGGGCCAGAACCAGTGCGGCCAGTTCAACCTTGATCTTTCACTGGGGTGGCGAGTGGTGTCAAGGACAGAAGAGAGAGCGGGAGTGGAGAAAAGAGCACCCACCACCACCGTTTTCTGCTCTGGAAAAGTGTGCGCGTCAACAGAGGTGGCTTCCGGAGCTCAAAACCCTTGCATGGGGAAAATGCTGGGGTAGGAAATCTCCCGAATTTAGGAGGAAAATATAGACTTGCATTTGATTCCAGCTCTGTAATTTACCAGCTGAGTAGAATGAGTTCATTCTCTTAATCTCTTATTTTCTGTTTTGTAAGAGTCCGATAATATTTTGACAAATTATTTACAGAATGAAATAAAATAATGTATGTGGAAAAGCTCATTAGGGTCTGGCATGTAGTAAGTACTAAGTAAACCTTAGTTTATTTATTTTTCTTTTAAAGATTTTATTTTTATAGAGAGAGGAAGGGAGGGAGAAAGAGAGTGAGAGAAACATCAATGTGTGGTTGCCTTTCAAGTGCCCCCCACTGGGGACCTGGCCTGCAACCTAGGCGTGTGCCCTGACTGGGAATTGAACTGGTGACTCTTTGGCTCACAATATGGCACTCAGTCCACTGAGCCACACCAGCTAGAGCCCTTAGTTTATTTTTTACTGACTGTGTTTTCCCCATCTTATTCTATGTAATATGATGGGAGCAGTACCACTAAATGATTTTCCTTAAAATCACCCCTTCCTCCAGCCAGCTGAAGTTCTGTCATTGCACCTTTCACCCCATGTGGCTGAGGCTCTGTCCCTTAAGTAGGCTTTTGAAAAGTTTCTGGGGTCTTCACCTGACCTGAGTCAGTATGTCACCAACCCGGCAGGCCTGTGGGGCGTGGTTAAGAAGACACTGACACAGAGAGGTGGAGCAGGAGAGCTAAGGCTCAGGTCTGCTCTGGGAGAGCAGGCCCAAGTGGCCCCTGCGGATTCACAGTGGATTGGAGGCAGGTGACAAATCCGTCTCCCTTGGGAAATGTTGGTCACACAGGTTGGCTATTTCTCCTCTAGGCAAATGAGAACCGGCGGTCCTGGGAGAGTTGGGAGAGTGTGAAGATGAGGGCATTGCCGGCCTGCAGGTGGGGAATATGGGACTGAGAGGGTCACTGAGGGAAGCAGCTGAACCACAAGTCCTGGTGGACTATTGAAACAAGTTATCAATTTGAACGGGCTAGTCAGGATGGGGAGTCCAGGTGGGAAGGCCAGGTGACAGCATCCTGGAAAGCCAGAGGTGAGGGTGCAGAGCCCGGGGGACCAGTGGAGACGGAGCTATGCCTTGAGATGGGGGCTGCAGAGGTGTTTCCTACAGCCCCACTGCCTTGGCAGGAGCCATGATGACGGGGTGGCACTGTGAGGGTTTTCCCTGCCACCCCAAATTGGCCTTGAAACCCCACTTCCCTGATTGGTCCTAACCACTGCTCTTGTCTGTCATCCTAAGGGTAAGAAAACTTGACTCCTAACGTGGAGGCTCTGGAACCCAGGTCCTTCTTGCCCCTTTGAATTGTGACTATAGGATCCACCACCAGAGACCAAGGAATGAAGGCCTGCGCAGTGAGCAGAGATGAATGCTTCTGGAAACCTCTCCTCTGCTTTGGAGTAACTTTATGGAATTGCAGTAGCTGGGAGACATACTCAGAGCAGCTGAGACACCCAGACCTGAAGGTTTACCTCCTGGGAGCATTGACCCCTCAAGAGGCAGCCTTTTGGCCCAGGCCAGGTGGCTCAGTTGGTTGGAGCATCGTCCCATACACTAAAGGTTGGGCACATACCTAAGTTGCAGGTTGATCCCTGGTAGGGGTGACTATGGGAGGCAACCAATTGATGTTTTTCTCTCACATCAATATTTCTCTCTCTAAAAATCAGTAAAAACATATCCGTGGGTGAGTATTAAAAAAAAAAATCAGCCTTTTGAAGGACTAGGCATTTTCACTGGGTGGGGTAGGGGGGCATGAGATACCACAAAGACTACTTTGATCTTCTCAGGGGGCTTATAATTCTATAGGTTAAGATCCTGAATGGGGGACATTATACTCCATATGATTGAATATGTGATTCATTTGACACTGAGAATAAAACCAGGTTGAATAATAAGAAAATACAAGCCTCAGAGGATCTGAGGGAAAGCCTTGAAATCACTGTAGAATCATAAATTAACACCCATAATGAGAGTAGAAATTTACCCTGAATTTAGGACACTCTGTTTTTTATTTTTTCCACTGAGTTTAAATGCTTCCCATAAATCCCAAATATTTTGGGGCTGTAAAGATGATTAAACACCTGAAATGTAGTTCCCTGGGACATAAGAAGAAAAATATTAAGCACTTTCTTCAAGTCGATGAGTGAGGACTGAGTTATGATTTCTTTGAATAGTGAGAGTTGTGCCTTCTTTACTTAGGTCAAAAGGAAATGAAGAGAAAGAAAATCAATAAGAAAATGACTCTCTTACTTGAATCATTATTTCCTTTTTCCACCAGGGACCTGCTATTGGTTTGTAGAAGGAATAGTAAAGTGATTGAAAACATACTTTGGAAAACCTGGAAACAAAGTGTGGGGCAGTGGCCTGACCAGGAAGATTCTTGCTCCTCCATCGTTCTCCCCGCTTCGTGCCCCTGCCCCCGTTCTCTTCATCCACCAGTCTGGCATGGCTCCTGTCTTAAAGCTGCTGTGACATTATATGTTTATAGGGTGATTTGTCTTTCCAGACGGGTTTGTGCCTATCGTTGCAAATGGTCTACCCGTGCACATTCTATCAGCTCTTCCCACAAATATTGAACTATGTATGACATCCCTAGTGCTGGTATTTCTTCCACTTGCTATAAATGGGTCCCTGCCTGCAGCTTGATGTCCTTGGTCTCAAGCCAGGTGGTCAAGTCGATAAGTCTTCATTGATTACTGGTTCACAGATCCTACTGTTTGATGTGTGAGGTAGAGGAGGATGTTGGTCGGTTGGCACCAGGGATTAAAAGCAGAGGCTTCTTATCCACAGGATTTATTATCTCCATCTTTTGGAGAGGTTAATTAACTTGCCCAGGTTTCTAGACAGCAGATTTGAACTCAAGTGTCCTTGATCTTAAGGGGAAAGTAAGGAGTAACAGAGAGGATAACTGGGAAGTTTAGATGAATTCTGAAGCTGGCCTGCCATGGCCAGCAGGAATTTTTTCACACTCTCCAGCTGCGCACTGACTTTGGTGAACTGAGTTTATTTGATGTGTTGGAACAGATGGACAAATACGTGATTTGCATAATTCTAGGTTCTGCAGGGTTTAGGAGTGCCAACTAGGATCCTACTTCCACAGCCTCTGCCACAGAAGACTTGAGTCAAAAGGGAACAAAGTTGGAGTCTTGGATGATGAAATCTTGGGAATCAAGAAATAATTCACAGGGTCAGGCGGATAGTTGGGACCAGCTACAAACAGAGGAACTGGCCAGAGAGCTCAGGTCAGGAGAGAAAGGGAGGCAATCTGGACAAGTCCCCTGAGTTGGTGGAGCAAGAGGCAAAGATCATGCTGGGCCTCTGACTATATGAATGACCCCATTTCACAATTTTGATGGCTTTCCTGCCTACAAGCCTAGCCAGCCTCTCTATAGCTGGTGACCTAACTTGAGTCCCATCCTAGTGCCTTGGGGGCCCTGTCTTGCCTCTCCCTGGATGTGCAAGACTGGTGGATCAGTGTTGGGGGTCTAAAAGGGAGCAGACATTCCTTGGATGGTGACTTCTTCTTGTTGTCTAGGTCCTAAATGCCAACTGCTACTTGGGTTCTTTGTCCTGTGCTTTGTCTTTTTCCATCCCCTTCACCCACCAGGAATTCTCCCTCCAGAAACAATAACCTGAATCATGTCTGGAGTCACAACAGCCTCCAACATTGCACCTCAGCCTCACCCTGGAGGGAAGATCCTCCAGACTCTGACTCTGCCTCTGCCTCTGCAGTCAGTGTCCCTAGCGCTTGTCTCTCTCCAGTCCTCGAGCCAGTCTTGGATCTGTCACTCTTTCTGCCTCCTTGACTCCAAAGGACATCTCAAACCTGGATTCTGCTCTCAGAGAGCCTGCGGTCTTGCAAAATAAGCAAGGAGTATGCAAGCAAAATAGATGGAGAGTATTTCAAAGTAGGACGCAGTCCAGTGCAATGTCACAGTCCTGTAATATTACATGTGGTAGCAAGTCGGAGAAAGGGAAGCAGAGCAAACAGCTGGAGTCAGGAAAGGCTCCACGGAGGAGGCGAAGCGTGGACTGAACTGCAAGGACTGAATCTTTGGTCTTTCATTTCCCCACCCTGGCTACAGGTGCTCAGATGGGAGTTCTAAAATGAAACCCAAAAGTATATCAGAAGGAAAAATATATAGGGTGGGTATTTCTCAAGTCAAGTGGTATTCCAGCAGAAAAACTATAGGTAGTCATCACAGACTTGACTTAGTACCACTAGCACCCATGTCTGTTTTTGTTTGTTTATTTCCCTGTTTTACACTTCTGGGCTGTGAGCCTTTCTCTTTCAGCCTGGGACACCGGGGAAGTCAGTACAGGGTACAAGGAACAGCTACTCCTCTTGTTAGGTTTCCAGACTTCCAGGCCTTTCTAAACCTCTCAGCTATTAACTCTGAGATTTTGGTCCCACCAACTGGTTGGAGTGCCAGAGCGTATGAGAATAAGCTAAAGGTCCTCCAGTCAGTAGGGCATCACTTGGCAGAGCAGGGTCCTAGAGCTGGAAGACAAGCCCCCAAACACTCCTCTGTGGTTTTGCCCAGAGCTGCCCCCAGCCCCATGGAGGAGATGGGAAAGGCTTGCCCTCAGGTAGAAGAATCCATCCCTATAGTTTATGACCCTGAGCCCTCAGCTTCTAGAGTTCCTTTTACTTGCTTTGCTCATGTTCTGAATCAAGAGTGGCAACTGAATTTTTTTTTCATCTTGGTACTTCTAGTGCTTAACATAGTCCAATATAAGTTGATGAAGAAAAATAATGAATGAGTAAATAAGAAAATAAATGAGTAACATTCACTACGAGAACTAATGAATAACAGCCACTATGAGAAGTCTATTGTGTGACCATGTGAGATGAATATCTACTAACTCACTGCCTTTTTTGTGGTTGTCCCTGGGGATGGGCAATTGCTTAATGGGAAGGAAGAGGACTGGGGAGCCTGGAAGCCCAGAGCTTTAAATATGGAGCAATGCAAGATGGCTCTTCATCTTTACTATTCCAAAGGGAGGGCCAGGCGAGGCTCTATGTTGTCTTTCACCTCCCCTCATGACCTTGAACCTGTATCCCTCCAGCCATACTACTGGCCAAGTAAGGCTGGTGTGGGAAATTCCCCTGGGAAAGACCTGTAAGCTTATGGCTCTCTTTTAAAGTGGGGGTTTCTGTGGTGGAAAGGGAATGGGGACTATTACCCTGAAAGCTAAACTTAATTAATTTTCAAAATGGCAAAAGAAAACAAAGGTTGTGCCTATTCTATGTAACTTTCCATCATGAGTGACTGTTCTAATGACAGAGGGTTTTAGAGTCCAGAAGCTGGGGCACGGCCAGGTCTATGTGGGTGGGCTTCCCTTGCCTCCACCTACTTCTTCATAAAAAGCCTGCAGCACACATGCACGCACACACATACTCTCACCCCCACCACACACAAACACACTGGTGTTCTGCCAGCCCTGAGACCTTCCTGCTATTAATTCATGATTCCTTTCTCCTGGTGTCTGTTTCGGCTGATTCTAAAGTGACTTGTCTTCCTTTGGAGATCTTTGAGAAATCCCAGGTAGTTGGACAACGTCAGGATGTGGGATGTGAAAAGTCACCACGGGTAACATCTGGTTGGATGCAATGCAGAGGGATGCCTATCAGCTTTTCAGATATCAGGAGACCATTTTCCTTAGGGGGGAAGTGTCATCATATTTCCTGGGGGCCCATTTTATTCTCAGTAGGAGGTGAATGGACTTGAGGCTGCTCTGGAATTGAGTTTTTGAAAAAAAAATATTTTTGACCATCACCCAAACTTTCACCTTTTAAATCGGAAGCCCTGGAGCCAGAGTCATAGGAATAGGTAGGAATGTGAGAGCCACTAAGGGTCCCTGGGAGTCCAACTAGCTGATCTCTCTTACTAGGGTCCTCTTTTAACCCCAAAGAGAATATTTGGGTAACTTCTCATGTTGCAGTTCAGGCCCTATTAATAGCATTAGGGTAGCCTAATGGACAGCTAGTCAGAGAAGGTGCATATTTGGGGGGAACTCTTTAAACATAGAAATGTTTTTCTCCTCTATCTCTCTTTCCCATGGTCTCTCTCCTCCTTTAGTTTTCTCTGCTTGGGTTTCCCAGTCTCCCTCTTTTGCTTGGCTCTCATTTCCTAATTGTACTGGGTTGAATAGTGACCCCCACCCCCCAATTCATGCCCTACCTAGAATAGAACCTCAGAATGTGATCTTATTTGGAAATAGGGCTGTTCAGGTGAAATTAGTTAAGTTAAAATGAGATCATACTGGAGTAGGCTGGGCCCTTAATCCCAGACAATGGTGTCCCGATCAGAGGAGGAAACTGAAACAGATGAACATCCAGGGAGAAGACCAGAAGGATGATGAAGGCAGACGTTGAAGTGATGCATCTCCAAGCCAAGGAAGAATGCCAGGGATTGCTGGCGATTACCAGAAACCAGGAAGAGGCAAAGGAGGACTCTTTCCTAGAGGCTTCTGAGAGAATGTGGCGCTGCCGACATCTTGGTTTTGAGTTTCTAGTCTCCAGAACTGTGGGAGAATATGTTGTTTTAAGCCACCCAGTTTGTGGTAACTTGTTACATCAGCCGCAGGAAACAAATACATTTATCACTGAGTTCCTGCATCCTTCCTTCCCTATCTACAGCTTGTTTTTTTTTTTCTGATGCAAACTATTAACCTCATCCATCACATTCCTGGCATCCGGTATCAGCTGGCTCTTTCTCTCTGAGGGCAAAGCTAACATCTGTGGACTCACAGCTCAACAACTGTGTGGGCTGCTTCTCTCCTCAGAACTGTCAGGGCTTGTAAATATTTAATGAACAAACCTTCCTTTTGACCTGATCATTCCAAGCAAGTGGGCTTTCTTGAAAAAGCACAGAAAGATTCCGGGATCTGCGTTTTAAATTTCCACTGGGCCTTAGACAACTCTCTTAACCTATCTGAACCCCAATGTCTTCATTGATGAACTAAGGAAACCACTTCTCTCGCCTACCTCCCGAGAATGCTATTAGTGGGAGAGAACCTTCAAATACACAGCGTAGGATGCTGTGACCATTTTACAGCCTTTTATTATTCAGACTTAGGAAGCTGGGATGAAATAAATGTTTACTGAACACCCAGATGACAGGGAATTTTTGGAATAGTCTTACATTGAATCTTCAAAGCAATCTGCTAGACCAGTGATTCCCATTTTTAACTGAGGGGGAAGAAAAAGTTGAAGAGAAGCGCAGAGATATCACTTGCATAAGATATGGTGAAAAACCTAATTAAATCCAATTTTCTGATGTCCAATCCACAAGTTTTTCTGCTACGCTACACCGTGGCCCTCTTATGCATTGATTGACTTATTTTTAAAGACATGCTTCCTGCCCGCTTTGAAGTATTTCCCTGACCCCTCAAAAGAAGATACTAACCCAACAGAATCTGGCCTCTTGTTTAAGGTGAGGTTTAATTTTCTGGGAATTGCAAAAAAAAAAAAAATGCCCAGAAACCCCAGAAGAAAGAAACAGTTTGGTGGAATAATTGGTAAGAGAAGTCAGGAGTCTATCAGATGGTAACCGGCTTGGAGTGCCTATAAAGTTGAAGTTGAAGCAAAGCTTGGAGGACACAGGAAAGGCTGCATCCAGAAAGGAGAATGGGTCAAATTCAGGAGTAACAGTGGGTTAGAGAATGTACAGATTTGGTTCCACACTCTGCAATTGATGGGGAGCCAGTTTGGAGATGTAGAATCTTATCTTCATTTTGTGTGCGTGTGTGTGTGTGTGTGTGTGTGTGATAAAGACAGGGAACAGATTTATGTCCTAGGCATCTTCTGAAAAACACACTCCTGAGAACTCACCACTTTCTCCCCCACTGACTTCTCCACTTTCTACACAGCTGACTTGCTGAGCCTTTCTTCTTCTTCCAGAGCAATGAAAATGCCAGCTCCTCCTTCAGGCTTCGATCTGACATCTCTCACTGTGGAGGGGGCAGAGCCCTTTTCTTCCCTTAAGTCTTCCCACCCTGAGTGTGATTGGGGCAAAGAAAAGCTCGTAAAAAAGAAAATCAAATGTCAGGTAATTACAGCCCATAATTTGTTTGTCTTTAAGAAGCCCATACAGAGAAGCATCACTCACTCTGAGGATTCTGGCACAGGCAGATGCATCATTTATACTGAAGTATATTATCTGCTGTGATATTTATGATGAAATGAGTTTGCCAGCTATCGTCTATCAGGTCATAAACATCTTACTCAGGCTTGAAAAATGGCTTTCAATATGGCCTTGATGCAAGATTGGGGCGGATGTACACTGTGCGACTTTCCTAGTCCTGCTGCTCTCAGGAATGGGGTGCGCGGGGCTGTCTCATTTACAACCCCACCCCCTCCTTGGTCCAGTGAGACCACAGGTTCTTAAGGACAGAGTCTGTATCTTACTCTCATCTTTGTGTCCCTGTGTGTGGCACATAGTTGATGACAACAAAGCAGTAAAATGAAATAAAATGAACTGATTCATGTATGAAGATGTTTATATTCTAGGATTATGGTCTCATGAATTTCTGGGGAAAACAGAAGAAATATTGTACTTTGCATTACTGGCAGTTATTTATTTATCCATTGATTTACTCAATCCTGCCTTTGCTCATTGGTTCAGCATATGCTCATCAAGAATTACTGTGTGCAAGGTGCTCTACTAGGTGCTGTGCAGGCTAAAATGATGATTAAGATGTGGATTCTACCTACAAGGCCCTTATGGTCTAGCATGGAAGATGAGAGCGAAATCAACGGTAATGAAAAGACAATACAGTCATAAAAATGCTATGGGTGTTCTGAGGGTGAACAGACATCCTTTCTAGCTGGTGGCAGGAGTGGGTGTTGAAACAGGATTAGAATAGATGGCGTATTTATTTTTTGTTTGCAAGTAAACTAAATCAAAGCTCATCTAGCTTTAGATGTGGAGGTCCATGGTACCACACAAATTTTAAAGAAGTATTCAAGCAATAAGTCTCAGGCAGGGTGGGTGGCAGAGATCCCCAGGGGCCTCACTGGTGAATGTGTGTCTCTTCCCTTGAGAGTCCCTCTGTCAATGTGATTCAGCATCAGTGACCCTCTGTCTTTCTTATCCAACCCTCAAACTTCCAGGAGAGGTATTATGATTAACCAAGCTGAGTGTCAGGAGTTCAGCCCCCAACTAATTAACTATGGCCAAGGAAACTGTGCCCAGAAACACGGCTGCTAAGGCCTCCTTTGGGAAGTAGAAGCAGGTCCCAGAGGAGAGGGGCTGGGCAGCTCCTTTGGGAGCTGGGTAAGATTTGAATGTGTATGGACATGACTGTGAAGGACATTTCAGGTGCAGGAA
This sequence comes from Anoura caudifer, assembly GCA_004027475.1. Taxonomy (NCBI): domain Eukaryota; kingdom Metazoa; phylum Chordata; class Mammalia; order Chiroptera; family Phyllostomidae; genus Anoura; species Anoura caudifer. The sequence goes on from PVKU01007297.1 coordinate 78,185, forward strand.
ATACAGAGTGAAAACCCTCCTCATCAGGACTCTCTCCCTTGGTTCCTATCTGTCCTCCCAGCCTCAACTGTGGTCATTCATTCCCTCTTCTTCTTTTCCAGACGGGCTTGTGTATGAGTGTGCACCTGTGAACATGTATGTGAGTGCTCATATAAACATGTATGACTGTGATTATATATGAGTATATGTGCACGTACATGCAGGTGTGTGAATGTGTGTTCCAGCGTGTGTGAGTGTGAGTGTGGCTATGTGCAAGTGTGCATGCCTCTGCATTCTGCTTTGGGCAGGGCAGTGGGGCAAGATCACAATCAACAGCCAGTCTGAACCTTCTATGCCAAGTGGGTTTCTCCTTAGCATAGCTTTTATGATGTGAGTTGAGTTTCTGGTCCTGAACCTGAAAGAATTACAAAAATTACTAAATGCTCTCTTTTGTTAAACTATCTCCCATATGCACTGGCCCAGACAGTGAAGTAGAGCAGGGGAGAATAATACCTATTCTGCAACATGACTGTTTTGCCAGGTCCAAATCTAGTAATTTCTTGCCTGCAGCATAAATTTGTTTCATCCCCTTGAACTTTCTCTATGTGTCAATGTAAGAATGTCCAAACTTGCAGAGAATTTTTGTAAGAGTTTATTTGAGCCAAACTGATGACATGCTGGAAAGCAAGATCTCAAATGCTCCAGAGAATGACATTTTTGCAGTTCCTTTTATACATTTGCAATTAAGGAGGGAACTCGTAAAGAAAATTACAAGAAGGCGGGAGAGAGCAAGGGGGGGGGGGAATCTTTATGACTGGATTACAGGATAGTTAACAGGATTATGTGCTCCCTTGAGGGTGGTTATACCTCTGAGAGATCTGGAAAAGAGGTATTTCTGGTATTTCAAAAGTACATTAACTTCGTTGCACAAGAACAATGGACAGGACTCACTTAAAGCAAAGTCAAACCTTTTATGAGGCTGGGGGAGAGACTACCTACTGTAACCTGACCAACTAGGCATTTATGACCGGATCACCCTATGAGGTTACTTTTGGTCAGTAAATTTTTCAGATTTATTACAGGGCCCCTTTTTCATTCACATGTATGTTCTTTCTTATGACAATCCCTAGGCTGAATATAGCCATATCTCTTTCTCTTCCTGGTCACCTCATTTCCAGACAAATAATTCTGGTTCTGACTGCTCCTGTGTGATCCCTTTCGTAGCCTGTAAATTCATGGGCTGTTCCGCTGCAGGCACTTGGTGTTTCTCTATTTCCTTCTTGCTTGCTGCTCTGTATGCCCACTGAAGCCCCATGTCTTCCCCAACAGCTTTAAAAAGTAGACTTTGTTTCCGTCTCTCCACTGAGGATCAGATAGAGACACCTGCGTCACCAGGGGGTGGTCTATGTCTCAGTAGAGAAGTCATGTGCAAAGGCTTGTGGGAAGGGACAGCAGTTGTGTGAAACTGAAAATAAAATAAAATAAAATAAAACAACCCAAAACACAAAACCCTGGGTGTCCTTCCGGGCATGAATATTGGCCCTGCCTCGCAGGTACCGGTGAGAGATTGCTGCATGTGTATCTCACTGCCTTATGTTTATGTAGGAAATGTTCATGGTTGGACCAAACGCTCATGCTCCCCGCAACTCTCATTGTTATAATGGGAGAGGATAGGGGTCTTGTCCACCTCACTAGGCCGTTTATAAAGGAGCCACCTGGCTGGCCCTGCTGCTTTGTTCCCCACTGCAGGAAGCCCACGGGGTGTATATCGCAGTTACATCCCAGAAGCACAGGCCTTGTTTTTTATCAGCTGCAGTTGATTTGTAAATTATTAACCTTTCAAAAGCCAATGGTTGCTCAAGGCCTTCCAGCCCATCTTGAGCATTGGAGCAGTGCTCGAGGATCTGTGGGGGAGGATGGAGCGGAGCTGGAGTCGGGACAGGAGGATGGCGATGGTGTTGTTCAGGAGGCAGAATGTGTTCCCCGCCCCGAAGGGCGGTAGAACTCAGACCCAGAGTCAGCAGAGACCCTGCCCTTTTCTCCCCCAGGCCCAGGAGATCCAGCCACTGGGAAACCCACATGGGAGCCGGTGTCCCTCAGTGCCCTATGACAGCACTGAGAGGCTCTCTGCCTGAGACCACCCTGCCACTCCGGGCTGAGGTTTTACAGTTCCGCTCAGTTTTGAATGAAGCAGGGAATTCTGAGCAGGGCACTAAAAACTCTTCCAAAATACCAGAACTCCCTTTGGATCTGCAGATGGGAACTTCTATTTGTCATTCCTATGTGAAATTAATGCCTCTCTGAGTCTCCCCTAAAATGCTGGGGGAACCTTAGGGGCACCTTAGGGGCAGAAAATGTGACTTACCCATCTCTGGATCCTCAGACTAGCACAGGGCCTGATATTTTTCAGGGACCCATTCTTGCTGAATGAGCAGTGAACTCAAGTTCTTTAAGGTTCTGAGGACTAGAAAGTCAGCCCTTGTTAAAGCAAATCCATAATTCAAAATTTAATCTATTTATATTCAGATACAATACAGTACAGTATGTTACAAGCCACTTATTGACTGTTACGCATTGCTGCAATTTCCAAACAATGATCTGTCAGTAATAGGGTTAGGTGGTCTCTGTGCAGACAGTCTGCAAAATGTTCTCTCTCTTGCTGGTCACCAGCAGTGACGCCTATCATCTGATTAAGTAGCTTGAGGCTGGAAATTATCTAATATTTCTCTTGCCCACTACACTATTTACTGAGCAATATAAAGTGACCAAAAAATAGAGGGAGCATTACCAAGAAGGGTGTTATAAATAAAACCATCACCTTTACTTTTATTAAACTACTTACAATGCAGAGACTGTGTAGCAGGGTGAAAACATCAGAGTCTTTGGTGTAACGAAAACTTAAATTCTAGTCCCAATATTAGTTCATAATATGTACCTTGAGCAAATTGCTTAAAAACTCTGAGACTCAGTTTCCTCATCTGTAAAATGGAGATATACTACCTACCTCACAAGGTTGATATGAAGACTGAATGGGTTAATACTTGGAGAGAAGTCAGAACAGTGCTTAACACATTGTAAGGGCTCAGTAATAGCTAACTATCATCATCACCATCATCACCATCATCACCATCATGAGGAGCAAGTGAGAAACTATACCTTCAGGACCTTGCATAGTACCTGGTGTACAATGGCACTTAATAGATGAAAGCCAACTAGAACTAATAACTGTAGTTAGAAATGACAAATAATATATTTGAAAGTTATGCAAAAAAAAAAAGATCTTGTGTGTCTAATAACCAAAGTCAATCTGTTCCAGGCTACTAAGATCTGCTATTTCTCCAGAAATGGGGGAGCTACAAAAGAGAACTAATATTTATTGATCATTTACTTTACATCAGCTACAGTGCCAGTGGCTTTATACTTTTTTTTTTCATGTGAAATAACAATTTATAATCCTTTTATAAACAATGCACCTAAGGCCCAGGGAGATTAAATATCTCCCCCAAATTTGCACTAGTTAATGGAGTTAGAGCTATGATTTCAATGAGATACACTTGGACTCTGTGACCTGTGTTCTTTCCACTTCCCGAATCTACCTTTTCAATAAACACATCCCAGACTTTCTGGTGTCCTCCGATGCTTTCCTGACCTTCCTTTGATGTGTAGGAAGCAGACACACCTTGGCTCGGGCCACATTTTCTGTTTGTCAAAAGAGACTTCTCGGGAGGTATGGCCTGGAGTGCAGCTCAACAAACACCTGTGTGATCGCCAAGTGCCAAGCACCACGCTAAGACGTGGACTAGCTAAGATGGATAGGACATGGTGGAGGCTGTCCTTGAGAAAGTCAGAGCCTAGAGGCAGATTCCATGTGACCAGATAATGTCAGCATCATGAGGAAAGGTGAGGGGCAGAGGGGTGCCTGGGGAGCTGCAGGGGTACTGAGGAGGGGCAGAAGGGAAGTCTGGGCTTTCAACCAAGATTTGTGGAGAAGATGCCAGCACTGAGTGTTAAAAGGTAATAGCCAGATGAAGGAAGGTGGGACCAATGTTCAGGAAGATGAAAGAGCAGGTGCAAAGCCACAGAGGTGAGGAGCAGCGTGGAGTGTCTGGGGGACTCCATGCCATTTAGATTCCCCAAAGTGGAAAATGCAACACTGAAGTGGGCAGATATCAAGTAGGAGGGGTGGGCAAGGGGTCAGGTATCAGATGTCCTTGGATGCATGTCTGGGAGTCTGGGCTTTATTATGTACATGCTGGAGCACCAGTAAAGAAGGATAGGTAGGAGGGTTGTAATGGAGGTAAGCAAGGCTGGAAGTAAGGGGACTAGATGGATGACTGCTTCCCATGTGAAAAGATGGTGAAGGTAGTAATGGTAGGAATGGCGAAGAAGGCAGGGCTTCAAAAAGTGTTAGGTGACCAAGTCTTTAGGATCTGCTAATTGATTGGGTTTGGGAGAGAGGGAAAGAGAGGTATTAAGGGTGATTTCAGACAACTGGGAAAATGTTGGTGCAATCAACAGAGAGAAAACTAAGAGGAGAAGGAGGCTTATGGGGAAATATAAAGCACTGATTGTTGCACATGTTGAATCTGGGGTGCTTATGGGACACCCAAGTGAGGATGAATGTCTAGCAGGCAGTGTACCCTGAGACTGAAACTAAGGAGAATGTCAGGGTTGAGAACCATCACTTCCTGGCCACACTGAAGCCCAGAATGTGTTCCTTCTTGACCTCACCAGTCTTACAGCTTCTTCACTCTCTATTTACATGTTTTGGTATGTGTAGAAAACCAATTTGTCTGACTTGGATTCCCATTCATAACATGATGTTTCACCCTTGCGTCTGTATTTACGCTGTTGTTTTCTTCGGAAGAACTTTGTACTTTCTTTATCCAGTTAATTCCTACTGAGCCTTCAAGACTCAGCTCTAAGTTCAGGGGCAAATATTTAAGTCAAATTCTACAGAATCTCCAGGATTCTCATAGTCCTCAAGGTGGACGTACAATTAATTTGTTCTGACCAATCACCCTGAGTTACATCAGTGACACCTTGCATATCATTGGGTTTTCTTCTCCCCCTCTCCCAAGCTTCGTTCAAGTCTGCTTTTGGGACCAGCACTTTCATACTCTGAAAGTCTAAAAGTGGTGGCTTCAAATAGAAAAGCTTCCCTCCCAATGGGGTTCTGCATGGAAGTGCCCCCTTGCCACACCCTGCCCTGCGTGGGATCTCTCAGCCTCTTCAGTGATCTGCACTGGATAACTGGAAGTAAATCGTGAGTCAAAATGACACACTCACATAGGAGACAACTGTCGTTTGGGCCCAGAAGCTCTGAAATTAATATCTTTACTTGTGGAAACTAAAGTAAAATAAAAATAGGAAGGAAGAAAGTCAAGAAGGAAGGGATGGGTAGGGAGGAAAGAAAGAAGAAATAGGAAATATTTATTGAGGTTTTACTATGCGCCATATTTTGCACAGTAAGCAAGTCCATTCAGCTTTCATTTACTGAGCAGCTGCTCTGTTCTGAACACTGAGGTTGCAGGCAGAGGTGAATGAGCACTTACTGGAGTTTTGCAAGCTTATGACCTAGTCGGACCACCAAGCACCCACTGAATACACACAGGGTGGTTGTTATGCACTAAAGGTTATGGAAACACAGAGGAGAGAACAATTTTCTCTAGGAAGAAAGGTGGGTCACGGGAGACTGTATAAAGGGCTGAAAGCAGTTTCTAGGCAGAGATGGGATGGAAGGGGATCCTAAGCAAAGATCTTCAGAACAGAGGCAAGGGAGCGTGCACACACACACACCTGCCTGTGTGTTTGGGTATTATTGAGCACTTTGGTGCCAAGTGGCTGCTATATCCCAGTGTCCAATAGACCAGCTCCCTGAGTATTTACTTTCTTTATTTGCTTTTAATAATTAAGCACTAAGGAAGTGGCTTTGATTGTCAGCCCCACTCTCGAGGTTAATTAGATATTTCCAAATAACTTACCAAATGCTTGCTTTTGTCCCAAGCTTGGCTTCCCCTTTCTCTCCCTTTTCCCAAACACTGATTTCTCCAGGGAGCTCTTGTTGGAGAATTGACTGGAGCTAATTATTTCAGATAATTAAGATTGCTAAACAGAAGCAATTTGATTCTTTCTATTTCTTTATTTTTTGGAGAAGTGTTAATGCTGCATGGTGAGCCATCAATAAAACTCCTTTTAAAAGGTTAAGTTGGCTGACTGCAATATTGAATTGAGAATGACTGGGCTCCAATGAAATCCAGGAAAGATATTTAGCAGAGTAATAAAGTTTATTTGGGAACAAATGGCTTTTTCTTATCAGAGTTTTCTTTCACTTGAGGCGGTGTTGAAATTAGGAAGACCTGAGTCAGCCCAAGCCAACTGCATTAAAAGCAGTTTGTTTTCTGGGACCCCCCCCCCCACTTACCTTCTCTGCCTGCCTTGCACCATCCTCCGGCCTGTGCTCTCATACTGTCGCACCCCCTCTCCCTCTTTCTCCTCCAAGCACGGGTCCCTCCAAACCTGCAATTCTGTCAAGTGTCTCTGCATCTCAAATACATGACACATAGATCAGAACAATTTTTGGAGAAGGGCTGGAATATACAGTATTGAATAAAGCAGCCTGAGTTTGTTGCCAACAGTTCAACATTTGGAGGTCCAGATTCCCGGCTTCCAGAAGCCTGGCATTCCTAAACAGTAGCAATTGACTGGAGCAGACCAGCTGCCGTCACCTTTAGAGCAGGCCTGTGGCTCTGGCTTGCCAGCACCCGCTCCAGCCGTCTCCATTCATTATCGTACCTGTTTGGCCCTGCAGGTGTTTAAGTTTGAAGCCCCCAATGGAAATTACTCTTCCCATGTTCTCTCTTCCTCATTGTACCCAAGCTAGCATTTTCGCTTTTCTCAGGCAGATTTTAATTTTGTGATAAGAAAACAATCTGATTAAACAAATCCATTTACTGAGAGAAAATGACTGATAGTCAGCTTATTTTCACCAGGGAGATTGCATTTTTAAATTATTTCACTTGGATGTCTGTTAAAATTTTGGGCCATGTGTCAAAGGAAAGTGAAGAATGTTAAGTGGCACAGGGACAGTGTTGGATAGCCAGGTTTTCTTTTTCCGGTTGTCTTTAAACACTTCCTTTAGCGTCCTTTAATGGAGAGAGAAGGGGCTTTGTATTCAGACAGATCTGGGTTCACATTGGGCTCGTCACTTGTTATTGATGGTGAACTTCACACAGTTTCTTTCTTTCTTTCTTTTTTTTTTAAAGATTTTATTCATTTATTTTTAGAGAGTGGGGAAGGGAAGGAGAAAGAGAGAGAGAGAGAGAAACATCAATGTGTGGTTGCCCCTCAGGTGCTCCAACTGGAGACCTGGCCCGCAACCCAGGCATGTGCCCTGACTGGGAATTGAACTAGTGACCCTTTGGTTCACAGGCTCGCACTCAATCCACTGAACTACACCAGCCAGGGCCCACACGGTTTCTGAGCCTCGGTCTCCACATCTCGTCATAAAGTTTGTTCCTAAGATGGTTGAAAGGCTCTGCTGAGCTGGCCAGTGTAACGTGCTCGCAACATAGCAGCTGCCCAGGAAATGCTCCTCTTCTCACTGCTACCTTCCTTTCATTTGGGCCTGGGGATGGGTGTTGTGCATGTGTCTGGATGACTATGGTATCCTTGTCTCATTTTTATTTATAAAGAATTATTTTCAATATTAATATTAGAAAACACGTTCACTGTTTTAAAAGTACATGCTTAAATTGGTCGATTTGGTGACGTGCATACCAGCCATCGTCCAAGCTAGGAATTGCACACAGTATACTTGAATCACCGTTCATTCTGTCATCAGTGCATCCATTTATTCAACAAGCCTTTAGTGGGAGCTGCATTAGTCAGCTTTCACTAGGTTATAATGTGGTGAGAAATAACCCCCAAACCTCAGTAAGCTAACAACCAAATATTTCTTCTTTACATTATTACTGGTTGTTGGTCGGCCGTGGTTGTGCTCTAAGTGTGTGTCGGCTTCTGGGATCCAGGATAAAGGAGCAGCCTCTATCTGGGATGTGCTGTCCTCACAGCAGAGGGGGAAGGGAGCTGGTGAAATCAGGCACCTCTTATAGCTTCTTTTTGAACTGGCCCACTGTCACTTCCTCTTACATCTCATTGGCCAAAACAAGTCACATGATCATGCGGGATGTGATGGGCAGGAAGGCTACCGCTCCTTTAGGAAAGCATTGCAAGTCATGAGCAATGGGGAGGGAAGGTTAACCCACTTACAGGGAAGAGGGGAACAAGTATTCAGGAACACCACACTTAGTGCTGGGCATAAAGGAACAGGTGAGATAACGGACTGTTTCCTCATTAAACTCACAGCTTAGAGAGGAAGGAGGACTTGACAAGAAGTACAGGGAAACACAATAAATGGCAATCATAGCTCTCATTGAGCGCTGCTCTAAGACATTTCCATGTATTAAGTAATTCAATCCTCACATGACTCTATGAAGTAGGAGCTGTTATGATCTCCTTCTCATTTTAGAAGTGAGAGACAGAGGCACCTAGCAGTCAAGAATCTCACCAAGATCACACAAGCCATAAATACACGGCAGAGATTAGTTTCAACCCTGGTCCGGGTGGCTTTCTGAACTATGGCATTGCACTGTCACTTTGAGAATGATGGTAGTGTCACATAGGCTTCACTGACCCAGGCTGGAGGTGAGAAATGGGTCTATGGACTGGAGCAGGGGATGCTGTGAGCAAGTGCAGGAAAAGGCACTCCTCATGGAGAGGAATGAAGAGAGAGAGGCTCAGAGTGGAGCGGAGTCCCAAGTGTGGCACTATGAGCAATTTGGTGCTGCTGAAGCCAGAGGTGCGTGTGGCCGCAAAGGTGGGGTGGGGCCAGATCATGGGGGTTGGGCTTTGTCTTGGTCTCTGGGGATCTATTTAGGGTGGATATGAGAGCACAGGAGTGGAAGCAGGGGGACGAGCGTGAAGTAAGGCAATTGCCATATGACCCTCCGCCCCTCTCCCCAAAGGGGATTTCCTACCAGGAAATTAGTTTTCCCACTTGCACAGTCATCTTTTCCTAGCTGCCTGCCTCCAGGGTGCAGGGTGCTGAGCATGGAGCGGGGTTGGTGGGCCCTGTGTTGGTAAAGAACAACCAGCCTGAATAGGCAGCAGTATTTCCTTCCATGTCACACGGTACTCCACAGGTCTGCACAAACACTGAGCGTTTTTGTTGTCCCTGAGCAGGAGAGTGTTGGCAACTTTATTTTTCTCAAGAGTATAGTGCTGCATGTTATTTATTGTTCTGACTCTGAATTCAGTGGTGTCTTTTTTCTGTTTCCCGCTGACAGATGATTTGCTCTCAAACAATTAACAGATTGAAGGCTGCGTTGCATCTCCTCACAGGCTCCCGCCAGGCGCCCTTGGGAGCACAGGAGGAGAAAGGCTTTCTTCTTGATCCTATTACTGCTGCCCAGCATTGAGAAAGATTAATTAACCCACAAGGTTTTGGTTCGTTACCAGGAAGAAGGAAAAGCCAGAGACAGTGGAATTCCAACATAGGGAATGTAAAAACTTGGCTGGGCTGTGTGATTGCAGGGGCAGGTGGTGTGACCCAGTGCAAGTGGCAAACCCTCAGACCCTTTTGTCTTCATCCCCAGAATTCACACTTCAATTTCAGAAATCATCCCCATTCCCAGAGCTGAGCCCCACAGGAGCCAAGGTGAAACAGTTTTGTACCTCAGATGCTTACTGTCTGTCTAGAAGGAATTGGGAGCATAGTCAACCCGATCTCTCAGTGTTGTTGTGAGAATTAATTAAATGTGGTACCATGTGTGAAAGTACCTTGTAACTAAGCAGTATGTGTTAGTTATTATCATATTAATGTTTGATTTGCAGACATTTGAATAATTATTGAGCCCTTATTGGAGCCAAAGACTATACTTGGAGCTAATGGTTATGGGAAAGAATGAAAAGACACTGGTTTTGTTGCTCAGGGAGGTCCAACAGCTGCAGATCTGAAATAGTTGAATGACATAGTCAGGGCTCCAAACAAGTTTCATCTTACCTGCTACCTAACCATGGCTGTGTGGTTCCAGCCACCTGGAGTATTATGCTGCAGAATATTCTGAAGCTCTTTCTAGGCTCAGATGAAAAGGATGTTGTGGCAGATTAGAAATGAATGCCAAGGTCACCAACTCCACCCATGGTGATACACATACTAGGTTTTTACAGTGCCTGCTATTAGGTAGCAAACCAAGTGATACAAATAACCAACTGTTACAGTGAGTTAGCAAAAGCTGGCATCAGTGTTGGCTTGTATGGTTAGTAAAAAAAATGGAAGGAACTAAAAGTTAAGCTTGGCTTTGAATTATGAGTATGACTTTGATGGGGAGAGAGGAAGACTATTTTAGTGATGGGAGCAGGATGCAGGGCATCTGCCAGGAAGTGTGCATGGTACAGCGTGAAGAACCCTGAACAGAGTCAGGAGACCTGGTCCACAGCCTTTGTGTCCTAGAGATGAGCCATGTGGCCTAGGCCACTGAAGTCCTATGGTCTCAGAATTTCCATACATAAAATTACAGAGCTTGAGTTATTGTTCTTAAATTTTCTTTCTAATTCTGTAAAACAGTGCCTCTATGGGTTAGATGAGCCATGGCCAAATTGTATTTCATGGAATAAAATGATCCCATAAGCTGCTCGTCATCAAATAATTTTGAGAAATTCTGAATTCTATAGGTTTATGGACTCTTATTACTTCTCTTCATTCTTTTTTGAAGCCACTCCAACTGGTCCTTAGGGTTGGTGCTTGTTTTTATTATAATTATTATGATGGTAGCAAAGATGGGGCAAGGTGGGTTCCACAACATTTCAAAATATAAATCAATTGCATGTAAGTAATGAAGAAAAGAGTCAAAGCAAAGATGACAAATGTTTCTGCCCTGGCTAGTGTGGCTCAGTGAACTGAGTGCCGGACTATGAGCCAAAGGGTCACCGGTTTGATTCCCAGTCAGGGCACTTGCCTGGGTTGCAAGCCAGGTCCCCAGTAGGGGGTGCTCGAGAGGCAACCACACATTGATGTTTCTCTCCCTCTCTTCCTCCCTTTCCCTCTTTTAAAAATAAATAAATAAAATCTCAAAAAAAAAGATGACAAATGTTTCAACCTAGAACATAGGTACACTAGAACATAGGTAGACTAAGCCAGGAGAGTTCTGATTGGAAAGAGAAGCTGAGCCAGGACTGGAGATGTGGAGCAGGGCTGGCTGGGGGAGTGCAGGACCATCCTGCAGGCCAGGTGGCTCACAGATTTCATAGAGAGGTGCATGGAGATTACTCACAACTATAGACATTTATTGCAAAGGCATAAGAAATGGTAAAGAAGAGGCTATTATCATCATTGCAATAATACAATGTTAGGTTTTAGAGTGACCAACCATCTTGATTTGTTCAGGACTAAGAGGTTTCTTAGGACAAAAGACTTTCAGTTCAAAATTGGGAAAGTCCTGGGCAAAAAAGTTGGTCATTCTATTGGAGTACTATTTTTCCTCACCCTAAGATATGCAGTTGGATT